>JAWWEN010023177.1:0-18111 GCA_035582955.1 Sycophila texana | reverse complement strand
CTTCTAGTGTGCGCCATATGTTACTAGAAAATCTAGTAACTTTCTAGTAACTGTTACTATATTTTTTTCTCAGTGTGCTTAAAAAAAACAACACACACACACACACAAAGCATTGATCTTAACTTAAATTCACTGTGCACACATAAACGCGCCAGTGTGATTCCATTTTTTTCAATCGTAAATTACATTGCGATACTTTATTTATATTTACTCCAACGGATTATAGATCTTAGTTTTTTCTTTCGACCAAACACCAAATTGAGTATGCGACAAAAAAAAAAGAAAATAAAAAGTACGATTTACGATGTACGCAGAGTAATAGACTTTGTATTAACATTGCGACTGTTCTTACCGCCTGCTGTAGGCAGCCGTTTGCATAGGCTCCTGAAAAAATTTGTTTTGCCCGCACGTGCTACTACAGCCGGGGGAGATAATCGCTTTTCATACGGATCCTCTGGCGAATGGCAAATGTTAATTAAACGCGTAATCCGGCGCTTGTTCATTAAATAGATCATCGACTCGATGTGCCTGGAGCAAATATCGCGGCATTTGTTATTCGCTGGCTTAATTGGTCTCCGTGCAAAGGTGATGGCACCTACGGGGCGTCACGCGACTTTTATGCCTTGGATCGTGGTGCTTTGAGAAAGCCACGAAAATAAGCAAACCGTGCTGACGCTTTGATAAGGCGATTTATAAAGTTTTTATTGCCCGCGCTAAATCAGACCTTATTGTTTTTAACAGCGTTATCGTTACTTCAAAGCACCTTAATTATGGCCATTCTCTCTTTTTATTTAACTCTATATTAAATGGAATTGACGGATTTTTATTTTTGAGAAGAATCGTCACTTTTTTATTGTCATAATTGCCTAGTGTTTGATAATCCAAATTTTAAAGGGTCTTAAGGATGGCCTTGTAATCTTTTGCAGGATGAACTTGAGAATCTGGTTTATACTATTGTGCAGTTTTCAAATTAGCTGAAAGTAAATATGTAAATTTGAATATTTAGTTTCAATAAAAACAGTTAAACATGATACTTATTATATTCACAAAATCGTATATTATTCTGGTAAATCAACAGAGCCGTACTATTTTTTCTTCATTTGTAAAAAGTACAACTTTTTTGTGAATACCTTTTAAGATAAGAACGATATACTTTGTAATTTATAATTCTACTCCGATTATACTAAAAAAAATCAATTCCTTATAGTAATTCAATTTTCTTAATCAAGACATTTGTCTCTTAATGATTGCAATTAGTATATTAGTAAAATATCTGAGACAAAAGTTATAAAAAAAACAAATTAAATAGCATATGTTATAAATATTAGCCTAAATATATATTAACGAACGGACTAAAACGAACAGTAACTATTGCTATTTCCAATTTTATCCTTACAATTTGATGTAATTTACTATAACGATTTAAAAAATTTTGTTCCGGTGAACAGACGTTTACCTGTGCAATTTATGGTATTTCGTCAACTCATCGCGACGTCGAAAAATAAGCACCGATCAAAGCGAGGATCGGACCACTGTAACTGTCATAGCTTTCACCTTTTTTTTCTCACTTATAGAAAAAACGTGCCACTGAAGAAGGTCAACAGCAAATATATCCTCAAGTCGACGTTGACGCCGAGGTTGGCGCGAAAGCAGTTTCAAAAGAATACGACGGGGATAGAGAGGTCCCGATCCTGGTCGTCCCTTGACGCCGCCAACTGTGAAAAAGACTACACAAGTCAGAATTACCTGACGATACACGTAAGAATCATTGTGAATCGTTGCATCATTCATTTTAAGAATATACGCAGCATTTGTTTTTAAGTTTCACTATTTTCTCCTTTAAAGCCACAAGTAGACTTTTTTCAATGGTCTTCTTATAAGAAACGTTAAAATGGATTGTACAAAAAAAAAGAATTCAACAATTTTTCGTGATGCTTTTACGAGTAAATCAATTTCGTTCGAGTAATTTAAACATACAAATTTTAGCAGATAAATGAGAGTAATTATTAATTCTAGAGACGTTTATTAAAGCAAATATCATTTTATACCTCGAAATGTAATGTGAGGATGTCTGTATAGTAATTAACGGTCGAAAGGATTTCCACTTGAGTACGCAGGAGGTCTTTCGATCCGTTCCGGGCAGTAAACGATTTTATTCGATTTTCTGATAGTATCGAGTTCTAGAAAATTTCGTAAAATCTCCAATTTCGATCGCTTCATTAAAATTTAAAACAGTGGACCAGCTTTGACAGCATATTAATGTCAATTGCCTGAAATAATATAAATTTTAAATGATTTAATTTTAATATTTATTATTCTGACAATGCCTTTAATGTGCATAAATAAACATTCTTACCAAAAGTATATTTATGAAGATATCAGCGAGACGAATTCAATTATTCTTTTGCGGCAAATTTTTTATTTAATTCTTCAATATGCTAAGCGCATAAAGATTAGTGTCTTATTTTAGTGTCTTAAATTAAAAAATCAATAATTGATTTTTAATGCATATTTATATCATTACTACAGCAATGAGATTTTTTTACTGACAAGATAAACGCTGATGCATTGACACTGCCACGTTACATGAAATATGGATTTCATATTTCGCGCGCTCACGCTGAGCTTTGCTTTTGAAGTTGACGATGAAAACGAACATCCGTAGAATGAAATCTTTAATCCTGTTCTCTTTCAACGCGAATTCCTCTCATACTTTGATACCTTAAACAATTGGCAGAATAATCGATTAATTAAAAATTCAACAGAGCTTAATTCGTGAATTGGAAAAATAATTGACTAATTGAAAATTCAACAGAGCTTCCCGAGTACGATAAACGTGCCGACGGTGAAGATAGAGGATGAGAAGGAATGCTCGATGGGTAGCGTAGTGACGATCGACAGCAATCCATCGCCACCGCCACCAAAGACTTTCCAGAGGCGCTCGACCCTCGCGCAGCTCAACACCTTCACCACAATGACGCCCCAGGAAATCGCTCAGTGGATTGATAAGCGCAGTCGCATCGTGTTCCCCGTCGCCTTTCTCATCTTCAACATCCTTTACTGGTCCTTCATCTGGATATAATAAATATTTCCATTGCATTTAATTATTTAATGCTCTGGATTTAATTGAAGTTACTGCAAAGAAGAGAGGCCTTCACTTTTTTTATTAAAAAGCAGTGTGGGATGAATTTAGATAATTTGAAAGAGTGTGAAACCTGTTCGATATGTAGTGAAGAATAAGCTGGTTGAACTCATTGTGGCTCATTTTTTTTTTTTTTTTTTTATATATAAATAAGGCGATTTTTCGGAGTCACTCTTTCGAATTATCAGAGAATTAATATATGTTTATTTCTTATGCACAGTGAAAAAGTACTTTATTATAAATTATTTGTGGCTGTATCTATGAAAGACGCTGAGTCTCACTTGTTTAAAATAAGATTACACTGGATTTTTTAGATGCTCAGATGATCGATTGTGTACGTCTATATTAGAAATTGTAACCAAAGAAGTATCTTTACGACGTTTTTAAGAAGAGATACAATTATCTAAAGGGATTTAAAGGGACTATTTCAACCTTAAAAGGTATAAATGTATAAAGAGTGTAGGCATATCAAGGGCTGACGATCACTGCACAGTATTGTTCGTGTAACTTATTTTTCAATGAATTGTTTCTTAAATAATAATTGTAATAAAATATTTTTTCCTGGAATACACTGAACTTAAACGTTCTTATATTTTGGAGCCTCGAAACTGTAAGGCATTTGATTGTTTAAACTTTAGATGAATCTGAGAATCAAATGTGAAGTTACTCTATTTGCAAAAAATAATGATCCATGTTACGTTATTTGAAATTACCTCATTTTAATGAACTCGTATTAGAAGGATATTTTAAATAGGGTTCACGTACGTGAATGTACAGTACTTGTAAAGGAAAAGGCTATATTGAAAAGCAGCGTTAAAGAGACATTTCAAGTTCAAATTCATAGTTTTTAATGAATGATAGTTAATAATAAAATATTTACTTTCGTACGTATATTGTTTCTATTTAACGTTTGTACCATTCATCGCTGTATGAGTTAATCTTGCGTTTTTATAATAGTTTATAATAATTAAATTATAATAACGTATGATAGTATATATACTATAAATATATTTATAAAATAATTCTTCGGCGTTGTTGGTGCACAGAAAGTACGTGAAAGCCGTATACTTATTGAAGTGTATTCCTCATTTTGTGCATGAAAGTTTTAATATTAAATACGAAAATATTTTTTCTTCTGAAGAATATTGCCAGCTTTTATTTTTAAGAAGTATATTTGGTTACTGCCCCTGCGTGATTCTGTGAGTGATTAAGCGATTGAAAAGACTTTTGATTAGATCTTCTTTTATAGATTTTCTAGTAAATGTATAAAAATTTAAAGTGCGAAATTTGGAAAACTTCATTGTTTTACTTCAATTTGCACAAGTTATAGGTGATCTTTGCGAAACGCGGTATGAGTGTGGCTAGTATTTTTAAATAGCATAATCTTAAAATTAATACAATGAAATCATAATAAGTTAAAAATATTTATCAACTTAATAATACGTCGAAAAAGAAATATTTTTATAAGCTTGAGAAATTATGTAATAAAGCCTACAAGTTTAATAATTGAAAAAGGATTGTTTCTTTTCGAAATTATACGTTTCTTACAAGGAGAGTGTCAGATCTCCGTGTTATGGATTTGGATGAAACTTTGGAATTTTTTTTTTTTCTAGTATCAAGTCATGAAACATATTACTCTTGTTTTATCCGATAAGTTATTTTGTTTGAAAATTAACAAATTTTGCATAAATTATAAAAAAAAATATTGTGTAGTGTTAAGTATGTTATTTATACAGATTTTTTTTTACAAATTTTGCAGAGAATCTATACAAAAATTTCATTCAAATCTTTCTTATTCTTCAGTGTTCCTTATTCATACTCCAGTTCCTCTCCTTCGAGGTTCAAATATGTCTCAACTGAGTTACTACTTCTTTTGCGCATACGCAGGATAATCCTAAAAAGAAAGAATATATCAGAAGCAAATTGAATGAGGCACAATAATGTATGATAGGTATACTAAAAATTAATTTGTTATCGATAATTATCGGCTAAATATGCAGTGAGTATGTTACTGCCGTTTAATATTAGCGATACTGTCACATCTACTTATTTACTGACCTATTACCTTAACTATGGATATAGTAAATGTTTTTTCTATACCTAAACAAATAAGTATATTTTGGATTAGCAAAACAAGTCAAGAAGAATGGTAGAATTTATTTATTTACTAGATCTAGTGCAACTTTATTTAACTGATTTGAAGGCCAGTCGACAGTTGTTGGCCAAAACACTCAATATTCTTTTGACTTGTCCCTGAATGTGCGGTACTTAAGCGATATCAGAATTAAGTAAGCATGCTTATTTATAAGGATAGGTCACAACGTGTCCTTATTTTGCTTGATTTAAAAAATGTTTTAATTGAATTTTGTCCGATGGGGTTATTTAATAACAAAAGTAGGATCAGACTTTTTGACATCTGTAATTTATTATATTATACAACTGAAGCAATCAAGTATCAAAATGTGACGAAATGTAGGATAAATTATAGAATATTCATTCTAAACTTTATAATATTTTTCTAACTAAATATCGCTTGAAGTGTCACTTCATTTAGTGGTGCAATGAACTGTAATTTTCACTGCGTAATTATTATTGAATAAAAACTTATAGAAGAAGACGACGTGACTTGCAATTACAAATTTTTAATCGAAAAGGTTTTTAATTAAAGGTCTTGAAGCAATGTGATTTTTTCAAACATTTAAATATTATTTAAAAAAAGTGAACTTACAACACTGTACAGCGCAACATTTTCTGCAAAAGCAGTAGAAACCGATACTGACGGGGTTTCATAGCAACTGAAATGTGTAAACTGAGAATCCCTTTTATTGAAATAATATTACTAAGTAATGAAGTGTAATTATTCGTACAATGTATAAAATAATTGTAGCTATAATTATCTTACATTTTGTGAGCGACACCCGACCACATACGGAAGCGTTTTTACATCGTATCTGATATATGAAGTGCATAAATGAAAAAAAAATGTACCTACAGAAGAAAGAGTTTCTCTGAAGGTAATTATTCTTATACGGTAACATGTGCATAAGAGTTGAATGCTACAACAATTATATTTTATTATCTATATAATATCTACGATGAAAGATTAATGTCATCAAGAGTCGGACAATGAAAGAGCCACAGTCGTACAAACGTCACACGCATACAAACGTTGTGCTGTCAAATGGAAAAATTTTAGCAGCAACTTTTGATGCTACTCTGAGAAAAATATATTATAGGGAAATTTATCATAAATTGTTTGAGATGGAGAACATGCTGGAGACGCGAGAAATATTACTGTAATTTATTATAGGAAGTTTACAAATTTTGTAGTAACATTTGCTATAATTATGGTAAATTTTACAGTAAAATATGTAGTTTTTCTAAAATTCATGGTAATATTTTTCACATTTTAAGCCTGCTCTCTACTTCCAAGAGTTTACAGTAAATTTTACTTCGTTATTTTTCTCAGTGTAAATTGAAAAATACGGTTTTCATAATTTTAAATTACATGTAGAGGACTATGGACAAGTTGAAAGCGAAGCACAATGTGAAAAACTACTTTATTGTCAGTGAAATTTACTTAAGATCAATCGGGGTATGGCCTTATCAATATTGGACGTCACAGTTATTTTTTCGATATTTCTGGATAATCCAACACCTCAGCATCATGCTGCCCGAGGTAATATAATAATGTAAGAAAACTACTTTTTGGAGTTTTGCTATGAAGAAAAAATATATTTTGTCTAAAAGAATCATTTTATTTGAAAATGATTTTAATTACAAAGCAGATGGATCACTCTTATACTTATTCCCTCTTGTTATTATTTTATTTTATTCTTTATTCTATACCTTTTTGTGAAAGCAATATTTATAAAAATTTATTTTTTACAACTTAATTTTAGGGACTAAAAATTATAGAAAATATACATGACGTACAATTCATAACTGAAGCATCAGCTCCGTTTATATATAATATTATTGTTTTGGTAAAGTATTTGAATGGAATCTTAAATAAACACAAGGTAAGCTGATTATAATAATTAATTAAGTCTCGAATACGGACGCCCTTGTGAAAAATAAAATGCAAAGATGACTGCTCTGATGGTCAATAATATTTATTATTCCATTTTGTTTATTTATTTGTTATAAGGTATGAAGAATTAAAATGTATATTATCCAAGTAGCATAACAGCTGATTTAAAATTAAGCTTTCATCGACCATAGATAAAGTCAGCATTAGACAAAATAAATCGCGATTGGGAAAAAATAAATGACGAAAAAGAAAAAAGTATATTGCATGAACATGCAGAAATAGCAAGAATGTTAAATATAGCCTACCTAAGTGAGTAGACAACACATCGAATAAATAAATAATCGAAATTATTTACTGAAGACTTAGCGAACGAAAAAATTTGTTGAGTCTAAAATTTGCAATATAAATTTGAATTCGAATTTAAAACGATTAAAGATTTTCTTTTTAATAATGGCTGAATATATTTTTACTGAAACTGAATGCTTTTTACAGTTATTATCTACACCGTTTTACTAACTTTCATGCTTGTACCTCTGCGACCCATTGTACAGGATTTTTTTAATCCATTAAACGAATCCAGACAAAAAAATCTGCTGTACATGGTCGAATTTTTTATCGACGAAGACAAGCATTATTACACGATATTGACACATGCCTATATAACATCATTGGCAGGTATAATGCCGCTCTTTGGGAGTGATACGTTCCTTTTGAATTGTGTCCATCATGCTTGTGGAATGCTAACAATTCTCGGGTAATTTCATCTGTAATTAAGAAAACATTGATTAATAAATTTAGCAGTTTGTATAGTCCTATGCTATAATTTTCATCAAATTTTGGCAATACCTTTTAATTAGAATTATATTAAATTTATTCTTCATCTTTATTAAAAGATTAAATTCCAATGAATTAATTTATATACAGTTTTATAGAATTTTTTTGTGATTTTTTTAGTCATAGAATGATCAATATTTTGGAGAATCAGGAAGGAAAACCAAATAAAGAAGAGTATAAGGAAGTCGTACACTGTATATTGCAACATCGAAGTATTCTTGAGTTAAGTATATATCAATAGTGATAAATACATCTCCTAATAAAGTGAAACGTTTTAAAAGTTTTATAAATAATAATCTAAACAATGAGATACTAAAATTAAAAATTCTTTAAAAGTTTAACATGATTGCCATTAATTCTCATTACTATAATAACTGATTACTAATTATTTTATTTATTTTCTTTGGATTTTAGTTTTTGCGAAGACCTTAACAAATTATATAGCACGTCATTCTTCTTTCTGTTGTCTATTTGCATAGTCTTAATGAGTATAACTGGTGTCCTGGTAATTGTTATTGTATTTACTTTTTATATTATACTATTACTAATGTCTTTATGTTACGATTAATCACCTGGTTATAAATCATACCCCGGTACAAGAAATCCTGCACGATTTTTGTACAGAGCTCCGCAGGGGTTTCCTGCAGAAATCCTGTAAGTACTTTTCGAAAGGAAATTCTGCAGGGAAATTAGCATAAGGATACTCTGCAAGGAAATCTGCCATTATTCTGCAAAATGTCCTCTTCCTGCAGGATTTTCTATTGAAAATTCCCTACAGATTTTTTTACGATTTCCTATTTTGGTAAGATTTCCTGCAAGAAAACCCCGCGAAACCCTAGAGAATCCTGCGACAAAGTCTACAGGATTTTTTTAATCGGAACTCTGTCGAAAGTATATAATTATACATCATTTTATTGCACGTGTATGAATCAGATGATGCTAAAACTCAATTCTGATTAAATTGTTCTATTCCGCAAATTTTGTACGATGATCCATGAACATGCATGGGATCTTTAATGTAGTGATCCACAATGTGTATTTAATACATATATTATTATTTTCTATTAGACAGTCTTTAAAATAGGTGAAGATTTCAATGACTGTGTAAGATTTGCAATGTTTACCATAGCACAAATATTCCACATGTACTGTTATAATTTCATGGGACAAAATTTAATAAATTTTGGTGATAAATTAAATGATTACATGTATGTATGAGTTATTCAATTTATTATTATTCAAGTGGATTGCATTTATGTAATACAATTAATTTAATATAGAATATTATTATACATAGATATACTTCCCGATGGTATGCAGCATCTTCAAGAACTAAATATGCAGTGCAATTTATGTTACTGCGCAGTCAAAAATCTAGTAAAATAAAAGCGAAAATTTTTCCACTGTCATTAAAAAATTTTACAGCGGTAATGATAATTTATTTTACATTAAGAAAGTATAATTGCATTCAGAGCATCCAGATCTAAACTTTGCGTGTGACAATTTCATATTTTTATATCAGTACAACATTGTGTACACTTTAATTTATATCGAAATAGCAGTCCCATTTTGTTGTATTCATTTCTTTTAAATAAAAAATAGAAGTAAATATTGAATGTTCATCGAATATCATAGTTGCTTTGCGATATAATTATTATTTTTTTTTATATATTTAAAAAATATAAAAAATAATCTCAATTTTTATTGTTATTTAAGGTTCTAAAAACATCAATGTCTTACTTCACAGTTCTAAAGTCAACAAGATAGTATCTAATGAAATTTTATAGTTACCTAAATAAATTATTGTAAAATATAATTAATTTTGAATAAAATAAGATATATTCTTCTTCTAATATTTTATAATAATTGCTACTTATTTTGGTAAAGAATTGCAAATAAAAGCCGAATGTATAGGGTCAACGAAATTCTAATTGGTAATGTATATTGGACACTACTTCTTAAAAAAATGACACAAATACTTTAATATTTAAATATTAATTATAATAAGAATAATATGATAACAGTTACCTCATTGGTTATAAGGGCACTAAAAATCTGATGTGGCCTTAATATAATTTACCATAACATGTCGTAAATATTTTAATCTCAAAGAATTTCTAGACTTTTGATAAGCATATTATTAATTGTGTAACAAAAAAAAATTTGTTTAATGAAAATGTTTTTAAGCTACTCATCCGCTCTATGGAAAGCTTTCTCGAATGACTGAACTGAACTGACAATACTATAATACATTTTCACATAAAAACTTTGCATAGCCGGTCTTCGTATACGAATGTACATACAAATTGCATTGTTCTTCAAAATAAAAAATTCATATTGTGAGAATAGACCTGCAGCACGATCAATGACAATTCTCATAAAAATTGGATACTTACAGTCATTCGAAATATTTTACGAAGCCATACTATCATTATATATGCAAAAATTCGTGCAAAATTAATTGCTCCGACAACGTCGGGTTCGTACAATGTAAAGTAAAAAAGTAGCTGTCATTGTATTTCCAGTATTGTACAATAACTTAACGTAGAATATTATTTCGAAATAAATCATTTTTAGTTAACAAATTCAATGATTTTCAATCATACCGATCCAAAATGTACACGCAAAACGTGAAAAACACTATGAACAAGTATTTTATACACAGTGAAATTAGCCTGAACCTTTTGGGATCATGGCCATACCAGTCTTTAACATCTAAGAAAATCTTCCAGTATTTGTGGCTAACTCAGCACATAAGCATTATGCTTCCCGAGGTAAAACGCAATTTTCGATAATGATATAAAATTGAATTGACAAAACACACAAGTTTTATTAAAAATAATTTAGGCAATAAAAATTGTTGAAAGTAAACAGAATATTTCTTTGATCATTGAATGTCTGCCTCCCTTTTTTTATAATGTGGGTATGGGTTGCAAGTTTATCAATGGAATTGTAAACCAACAAAAGGTACCTTAAGAACTATATCTAACAAGCGAAAAGAATGCACGAAATACAAATTAAATAATAAATCATTAGATTACATCAGCATTGAATAACGTAAAAAATGATTGGGAGCGTCTGGTAGATAAGAAAGAACTGACAATATTACAAAGTTACGCAAAAAAAGGGAAACTTTTAAATACCATATACATAAGTAAGCAACTCTTTGTATATTAATGCCGTAATTAGTTTATACAATAATTTAAATTTATTAATACTAATTAATAAATTTAAATTAAAAAATGTTTAATATTTTTCAGCTCTGATATATATTGTTTTACTGTCATTTATGCTTTTCCCTTTACAACCCATTATTATGAATTTATTAAATCCATTAAATCAATCAAGACCGAAGAATCCTCTGTATATGGTTGAATTTTTCGTCGACGAAGATAAGTATTTTTACCCAATTTTGATGCACGCGTATATCACATCACTGGCTGGTATACTGCCTCTCATTGGAGGTGATTCATTTTTGTCTAATTGTGTTCACCATGCTTGTGGCATGATCACGATTCTGGGGTATGTTATATTATTATTTTCTATTGACGTTTAATAGAACTCGCATTTGTTTTTTAAATCGATTTTGTAGTATCGAAATAGATATACTACGTAAGTACGTTGCACAATAAATATTGCTTAATGTTTGATTGTAATATAATAAATACTCGACTGAATTCAATTCTTTTAAAGCGTGCCCCGAACATGTACAAAGTTCAATTTTTTTTTAATTTTTATTTTTTTTATACGATTTTGAAAATTGAATAGTTTACGAGATATAAATTCTAATAGAAATAAACTTGTGCAAGCATATTAGGTTACACTACATATTACGTACATTACATTTTTTTACGTAAACTCGCTAATTTGTACTGAATCTGAAGTATTACTACGTTACAACTGAATACGCTTCTGCATACATTTTTAGTTGCAGAATTCAAAAAACGTTAGAACGAAAGAATTCAAATGAGAAACTAAAGCATAACGAATGCAAAGAATTAATCAAATGCGTTAAATTACATCAGAATATTATCAGGTGAGTATTTAATACTTGGAAATGCATTTAAATACGATAAATGTGTTACCATCTGATTTTCAGAGTCACAATCGATTATTTTAATTTTTTTTTTATTTTTAAACGTAATGAATTGTATATAAAAAAAGATCTTGTAGTAGTTATGTAACTTTAAGTAAATTTAATTCTATTCAAGTAAAAACCCAGTGTCACATTTCAATTACTTGTTTGATGTTTTAAACTAAATTGTTTTAAAAATGTATAAAGCTCTTTACGATAATGCACTATATATATAACCAGCAAATTAATAATAAGCTTAATGTTTTTACACTGGTGAATTCCTCGTTCAATTTTTTTAATGTTGTAGATTTTGTGAAAATATTAATAACATATACAGTACGACGTTTTTCTTTGTCCTATCTATAAGCATTATGATGATGAGCATGACTGGCGTTCTGGTAAATTTTGAGCAGTACATATTATACAAATTACGATAAAAACATTTTTAATATATTTTCATTTTTATTTTAGACAATAATAAAATTAGAGGAAAATTTAGGAGATTCTATAAGATTTGCTATGTTTACAATGGGACAAATATTTCATATGTACTGTTACAACTTCATGGGTCAATATTTGTTAAATTTTGGAGAAAAATTAAACAACTATATGTAAGTGTTTTGTGTATTATTTACTCGTTAATTTTTCATTGTAGAGTATTTATTAAATTTGTAGATATACTTCTGATTGGCATGCAACGTCAATAAAAATGAGGACCATATTTAGATTTATGATTATGAGGAGCTTAAAGCCCACTAAAATTCAAGCTACAATTTTTCCACTAACTTTAGAAAATTTTACATCTGTAATTATTCTAATTTTTTTAATATCACACTAGGAGATGCCAGACCTTCAAATTCAGTATTTATTTTTAGGATATTTGGGGAAAGGAAAAGGGCGGAGGGAGATAACCTGTTGGAATCGAAAAGATATAATTAAGTACGGGAAATCCAATCCAGTTAATAACATATTACTAGTTAAACATATAAAATTTTATGATTTAAATTGAAAAATTTACATTTTTTTAACTTACGATCAGGTATTTATACATTAACCGATGAAATTGGCCCTGCATAAACCCATTTTAAAGCTTCACAGTACCTGATATTCGTTTTTTTTACAAAAGGATCTGATCCTAATAATTTAAGACTGTAAAATGGAGAATATCTTTGGTAAAATCTAGATATGTACTATGTCATGAACATATGAGGTTGTGCAGGTAATAGCCGGTCAAATTTGCCTCTCCCGATCCCAATCGAATGCGACTTTAGGTATCCTATTGAAAATAAAAAACATATGTGGACTTGTCTTAATAATATACAACTTAAGTTTCAAATTGTAACCACAGCAAACATAATTTTAAGTATTTAGGCCAATTATTAAACTCCAAAATATTTGATTTTTTTTTAACATTTCGTAAAGTTCGCCTACTGGAGGTCTGGCAATCTCCGTAATTGTTATAAGTAATTGCATTTGGATATTGCAGGTAAATATGATAAAATATTAACAAAAATCATTGTGTTGAATATCTAATATGTAATTACTTTATAATACTTTACTGTATAAAAAATAAAATAGTTTAAATTTCTTTTTCAGGTTATGAAGACAACTGTGTCTTACTTCACTGTCTTAAAATCAACTAGATGAATTAGTTATATACTACATTAATTATCACCAGTAATTGGTCCTGATATTTATACTTGTTGCTGTGGTAAAATAATAATTACTTTTCCAAAATTATTATTATTTATTCTGATTAAACATTTATTGCCAAGTGCCTGATTTGCAAAATGCAAGATTGTGCTGTAGTGCATTATACGATTTCAATACTTATATCTCATTATCCGCAAACCCCTTTTTCAAAACACTTTCGAAACAAATATTTTTTTGAAACTCCATTCTTATCTGCTTATTTGATATTTACGATTAATCTTCGTTCGGCTATTAAAAATTATTCTTTTATAGAAAGAAGATTATACATTTTGTTGTTTTTGGAATCCGAATATGTCTTCCTTAAAAAAAAAAAAAAAACACTTTCTTTATTTTGAAACTATAGGAATCATCTTAAAAATCAAATAACTGTCTCAAAAAAAGATCGTAATTCTAGTTTTTGAATTATTTGCCATCCGTAAAAATACTTTATGGAAAATTATTATTATGCATATAAGTTGTATAAAAAACGCAAAACAGTCCTGCAGTTTCTATGGTTATAAACGAAGGTGAACCGACTGTGACGAATTTCTTTCTGCGTCTCTCTTTCTCCGGAGTTATCTATATTATTTCATCATAAAATATTAGTAACAAATTGAGGAAAAATATCAAATACACGTGCATATGTGAAGCTTGCTAAATTCATACAATTAAATTCGATTATCAATCGCACAAAAAAATATAAGAAAATTGCAGCGGTTGTGTTAAATATTATAAAAGCCCCAAGTGTCTCTTGTATCGTTTTAAATATACGGTTATACTTTTAATTAATATCATATTGTAGGATATATTCCCGAATAAATTGCAGTAAAATATTCTGTGAACATTCGGCGCTGTAATTGCTTCCGTGAAAGCCATTTTTATTGAAAAATACAATGTAACTGCAAGAAGTTTTTCTGCCTGAATGATAAATTGATTATTAATGGCGATGTCAACGCTCGTCAGTATACCGAGGTGAATGTGCCGAAGTTCATCAGACATGCAAATTTGACGTAAAATTATTTTATCGGAACGTGGAAGTGAATGTGGTATAGCGTAAACCACAGTAAAAGGGATAAAATTCACTTGCGATCCAGAGTTTTATACTTCAATTATATTTAATAACTGCCGTGAATGATAAATTAGTTCGAACCGCAGTCCCACTTCGATCTGAAGAAAGACAGTCGAGTTCGCGTTTTAAACTCACGATGATGATTTGAAAAATATAACTCGCATTTTGAAAAATAAAAAAAAAAATGATTGGCCGTGAATGCCTTACGGTTTATTTTGTGTATAACAAAATTTTTCTCTCCGCTTGTGGAATATGGCCGTATCAAACATTTTTTTTATCAAAAATATTCCGGTATCTTTGGATGGCACAGCAACTTATTATAATGATAGCGAAGGTATTTATAATTTTTATTCGTAAATCTGGACAAAATGGGTACTTGTTCAAATTTTTTATTTTCACCAGGTGTCATCAGGTTGTACTTGACTTTTGTTTATACAATTAGAATTTATTGCACATACATTTTTAATATTTTTGAATTGTTAGTGAAGGCAAAGGGGCTAATTAATCTTTGTTCTAAACAAAAGCTTTTATTCAAAGTCTTATATTCATTGAAACAATGAAGAAATAGCATTTCCTACATAACGATTCTTTATAAATTACAGACTATAAAATTGTACGAAATAAAAAATGAAGCTGATCTGGTAATAGAAGCTGTAGCTTCCTATTTTTACAATATAATAATTACCATAAAATTTATAAATGGAGTAATCAATGAGAGAAAGGTTAGACAACCATATGCATGATGTATAATACATCTTTTGTATTTAAAAATACAAAACTATTATCTATATACATGTACAGAAAATAATTTGCCTAAAAATGGCCTTTATAGATGAAATCTATTCTCAAAAAAATAGAAAACGATTGGAATAGTATATCAGATTATTCGGAAAATCAAGTTTTATCTTATTATGCGGACTTTGGCAAATTTCTCAATATTATGTACATTAGTATGTTGTTAATAAATTTTTTCATCAGTAGAATATTAAAATCTAAATGTACTAAATTTTTAATAGAAATATGAAATTATGTAATTTTTAGATACAGTATACATTACTATACTCCTGTACATGTGTCTTCCGCTCACGCCAATTATTCTCGACTGGATTCAACCCCTCAATGAATCCCGACCAAAGGAACCACTTATAATGGCAGAATTTTTCATAGATCAGGATAAATATTTTTATTCTTTTCTTGTACACGCCTACTTTACGGCATTTTACGGTATCGTGCCACTTCTTGGTGCCGACACATTTTATATGAACTGCATACACCACGTCTGCGGAATGATCAAAATTTTGGGGTGTCCATTTTTGTTTTTCATTATTTTCAAGAATAACTTACTCTGTGAACCGAGAAAATGAGCTATTTCTAGAGAAGCTGAGGTTTTCAATTCGAAATGTAGAATGAGTATAAAAAATATTTGACTTCATCTTGAAATAGCTTTTTTTCAACATTTTTTTACAATTTTTTTGTTCAATTAATATGTAGAAGATTTTAATTGCAAATAACTTTTTTAGTTGTCGCATACAAAATTCTTTAGAGAAAATAAAGTTGAATTCCAAATTGAATAAAGAATATGAAGATATAGCTGGATGCATTGCGCAACATCAAAGTATCATTGAGTTTAGTATTGTCAATATACCTTTTTCATGAAAATATTCGTAATAGTTTCTGTATATTCCATTTAATAATAATTAATGAACACTGAGAGCTTACTTCTGATCTTGTAAAGAAAAAAAACTTCTTAGGGGCTAACGAAAAATACCAATACCAAAAAACTGTGCTTTCGACATTATCGAGGTAAAAAATACATTATCAAAGTAAAGAGACCGCAGAGAAGGAATATTGGGGATTAACGCAAGGAAACATTGCTAAGTAGGTTAAAACTTGTATTTTTCAAAGAAGCATGACATGACAACAATAAAACAATAATACACACTTATTTAATGTGTACCGGCAGAATTAGATCAACACGTAATTTCAATTTCAAATTTCGTTCGTAGCTCATCAACTTAATTTCACCTTGCCGAGGTATATCCTATCGGTTCGCTCCGTCTCTGAAGCTGAAAAATCCAGGTGAATTTTCCAACAGCATTCCCGAGAAGTGCACGTGCAAAGTCCACTGGAATTGCCGAGAAATTCACCTGGAAAAAAGCTAAAGATAAAAAATAATAATTTATCATTTAAAAGGGTTATACAATTTAATTTTATCCAATCCTTTCAATGCATTTAAACATTAGAAATTACAAATAAAATGCCTCGAACACCTTTTGAAACAACACAAATTCGTATTGTTATGTAAAAAAGCTGCCGGCTAGATGCATATTATGTTGATTTAAAACTTTAAACAGTTGTTACGAAATTCAATATTTCGCTTTGAGGTCGGTGTAATTGCTTTTATAGTTAAAAGCGTGTTTTTTACACGAAGTATACGCGAATACCCTATTTAAAAAATATATCTTAACAAATTATTAAGCATTAAAAGCTAATCTACTGGTTTTCTTCTTAGTAAACAATGCTTACAATTCACGGAAACAAATGAACAAAGCAATGTCTATAGCTGGGGAGATAAAAAATTTCAGAAAACTATTCATTTTATGAAAGAATCACAATGTCTACGCATTTTTGCTATTTTTATGGTATGTAATAATATTAAAACTATTTTTGTCTTTACGACACTATAGGCGGTATTCTTCGGGATTCACACGAACTTCTTTGCAGATTGTAGATAAGAAATGCAAATATAAAGTAAGATAAGAACTCACTTCTGTATTTAAGGGGAACAAATGGAATATTCTTTTTATTGAAGAAAACTGCTTAAGTATAAAGATGAAATTTATACTTCTTTTCACTATTTTAATTCTCATTGTTTTTGGAGTGCAAGCTAGCTGGCTAAAGGTTAGTGAAACATACAAAAATTGCAGCTTGTTTAAAAAATATAACATTTGTCATTTTTCAAACAAAGAAATTTTATTTGAAAAATAATATGAAAAAATAACGCCCTTCACAACTTAGCTTTATTGTTAAACATCAATATATTATTCCATTAATTCCATGTACATATTTGCTTAATTTTAATTGCAACAACTTAACAACTCCACTTTGTCGAGGTATCCCCGCTTCTATCATTCCAATCCATTAATGTATTATAAACAATTTTATCCAAGTGATCGCTTTAATAGTATATTACGCTACAAGGGACGAAAGTTGGATTTCCGGGGCGTGCGCGATATGACGCCCGAGGCGAAGCCGAGGGCGTCATG
>JAWWEN010023126.1:0-18116 GCA_035582955.1 Sycophila texana | reverse complement strand
CATGATTTCGGAAATTAAATATATAATATATATATCCTGCAAGTTTTTTACTGGATAGAGGCTAGAGCGGATCGCGAGAATGAGGCAGGGGATTTTGCGCGAGAAGATTTTATATGTACGCGTGTGTATAGTGAGGATAAAGGATGGGCAATTTAGTTTTATGTGCTTTAAATTAAGCTTCGTTAGGCCGGAAATAGAGTTATTAGGAGGAATGAGGGTCGTTGGAGCGATGAAGTATTGCGCGGTTTTGGATGTGGTTTTTAAAGATGTTCACACGGTGAGAAGATTCATTGCAAAATTTCGAATTTTTCTTTATAAAGAATTATAGTAGTTATGGTAAATGGAGTCACAGGGTAGACAAAAGAAAAAAGTTACCAAGATTTATATAATTAAAATGGCATTTTCTAGTATAAAAATTAGTATATTACTTTAATTAATTCTAATTTTTACTAAGAACTAGTATTATAATTTTAATTATTAAATTCAATAAAATTCTGAGACACGTGTTCAATATTTTCGACCAAAAAAATTATTTCACAAAGTAAAAGTATAGTGATAACTTTTTTCCTTTGGCTATAGTTGTTAATTCTGTCTACTATAACTATCGTAATTTTTTCGATAAAATAAAATTTCTCTCCGCGTAGAAAAATTGTCGTTATATTTTAAACAACATTGACCGGAAGCAAAAGTATAATGTAATTGAATATATTTTAAGCGGAAATGTGTGTGGAATTAGAGATAAAATTTTGAAATATCGTAGTGCAACAAACGGATTTGGATACTCGCTTTACGATTGACCGATTAAATAACATAATATTTTAGAGTAACCTTCCGGTGGCAGCGAATAATATTGCTCGAATTGGAGCGTCGTTTGAGACTGCACTGCACTCGGGCATTCAGTTTTTCTAGTGCATTTTCATATTTTAAATATTTTTGGAAATTGTCTATACGTATATTGTATCTCAGGATCTAATACTATAAATTTCAACATTAACGTAACAATCAAGAACAAGAAGAACATATTTTTTTTATTTCGTTGATATTTTTATAGTTGTTTTATCAACTTTTCAATTATCAGGAAACAGTTGTTCGGGTTTTTTCTATAAGGCACTCGGTATAATAAATTATCTCATGAAAATGTATTTGTAGGAATTAAATATTTTCGTTATTTTGTTTTATACGGAAAAAAACACAAAATTATTTGTTTATAAAAAAAAAATGCATATAAAAATGCATTTTTCTTATTTCAGTCAGCCTATCGTTTTTATTATTATCGTTTATGTGGCAGGAACGTGCAAGAATGCATATCCGTGTGTCTGATCTACTTCGGAAACTTTTTCAAATCATTTTACTAATTATAGAAAAGAAATTATTTTCTTAAATAAAATACCTTTACTAGAGAGCTAGAAGGTTAATAAATCATTTAATTAATTATTTTTGCAATAAGACACAGCTCTTTATTCTTTTATTCTTTTGCAATTTTGTAAGCCAACCTTAATCGACTATTTAGCTTATCTAATGCCTGTAAATAAATAAATTAATAATATATTTTTAAATGAAATATTCCAAGTGATAAATCGCACGGGATGAGTTCATTAATTATGATCGATCCGGGAAAGTCGATCGGAGGATAGAAAAGAAAATCATCCTTCGACTGCTAGCGAAACACTTTTATTTATTCACGGTCGTTTCTCTTGCGTCCACACGGTAAATTGATTTTATTAGCGGTCGCTTTCAGAATCAACGGTTTCAAAATTAAATCCTCCTAGTCATGCCGACGCTAAATCTGATGTCTTCGGCAGCCAAGCGAGGTATAGACGCGCAACAACATGGTACTTTGTAAATATTATAGTCAAATGAATTGTGCATCCAATTAATAACTGAGTTTAGACATATGTCCAAATTAATACGACAATATCGATGTAATAATCAATAAGTGATGTCTAAATCGATACTGCCTGTAATTAATAAAAGATTCTAATGATTCTGATCTATCAGCGGATTGTCTAAAGAAACCAAATGATTGCAGCTGCAATCATCATCAGCATGAAAGTAAGCAGTTTTTATTAATACTTAGCATTGGGTATTAGATTTTCATTAAGTAAGCGAATAATAAATAATTAACGTAAAAACTTTTGTTTAACAGATACAACAAAAATCTTACAAACAAAACTCATTGGTATCTGGTTAATTCATTCAAATCGATGATCTGATGGTATGACACTCTTTTAATTTGTGGATGAAGCTTTATACTGCAAGTTTAAATGCTTCAACATACACAAGTGCAGGTAGATTATATACAGTCGACAGAAAGAGGCCACAATTAGTACTTAACTATATACGAGTAATAAAGTGAATGGAAAATTTAATTCGAGAAAAATTTTTCTCTGCTGAATCAAAACTTTAATTCAGATTTGCAGATCAAACTTTGGTTGTACTGTGTTGAAGTATGTTAGATGGAACCAGCAGTAAGTCACATAAAGTAAGTGAAACTGACAGTCCCCGACAGTTCTAAAATATTTAAAATGTACACATTTATTTATAGATTTATTAAATTAATAAATTATTAATTGATTGCACATCTTCAAGTCTAAAGCATTAAAATCATTTTTTATACTATTTATTACATAGAAACTGCCTGTTACTACTCATAATTTCACGTGAATTGCATTTGGGATAAGGAACGTCATTTTTCTACTTTAAATTACAGATTTTAAAGCTGCTGCATAATGTCACATGGTAAGCTGCTGTTTTAATAAGTTTAAAATCAATATTGCAAATTTTTTTTTTTTTTTTTTAGTTGTTCCACTTTTCTCATGCCGCAACTGTATCATTAAAATACCTTGGCTACCGCACAACGAGAATTTTAATATGCTAATTAAAGAAGAAAAAAATGAATTTTAAATTATTATTTACACTTTTAATTTTTCTGCATATGGCTAAAAAACAAGTACCATCATTTTCTTTATAAAACTGAACCAGCGCAATAAAAAATAAACAAAAAACGATATACTGAAAGAAATGTCTAATAAAAGTTACTATATTTTCTGACAAAATTACCATACTTTATAGTAAAATTTCTCAAACAGTATTGCAAACTTTCCTATACATACAGTCAATTTCTTCGGAACGTCAGTCAATAACTACTTTCCCAAACGGTATAGTAATTTTTACGCGAACATTTCTCTGAGTGTATAAAAAAAAGTAGTAAAAAAAATATAAAAATCGCATAAGAAACGCAGCAAAAAATATAAATATAAATCGTACAAGAAAAATAACAAAAAAAAACGTAAAAAAAACTCAATAAATTAAATACGGCGTGCTATCTATTAAAGTTAAAATAGAACGACTTTAAAAGATTTAAAAAAAAAAAAAAAGAGGAGCAAGATATAATCCGAAGCAGCGAATCGTGAAAGGCACATATATATATATACACGAGGAGGCAAACTCAACTGTGGACGAGAGCCGAAAAAGCGGAAATCCGCGAGGGCGCTTGGGGAACGGTGTTTTTTCCCACCGGCGGCTCGATTAAAGCCGCGCGCGGGGCCCCTGAGGCCCGGCGACGAGCGCGATATATATATGTATACATATATACAGACATAGCACGCGCAGGAGCGAGGGAACGCGGCCGCAAGGACGCGGGGACTCGAAGGGCCCCGCGCAACCTTAGCCTCGTGTACGAAACTCGCTCGGCGCGTTCCCCCACCCCCGCACTGCAATGTACACTTGATCCTCCGTACAGTCGTGTATGCAGGTTGCGAAGGCGCCGCGGCGCTCGACTGCGAGCGATATGGTATGAGATGGATGTTTATTATGATTTAGTGCGGTTTTAAGGGGTATTATTTCAATTTAATTTGAAAAAATTAAAATTAAAATTTTTTACATTTTTTTTTTAATGAGTTTATTCGCTTTTTTTTGTTGTTGTAACTTGTGTACATAAACAATTTGTTTGTGTGCGAAGATTTTATTGAAGATACTTCGTACGCGAGCAGTGATTGTTTAAGTTTTATTGATTTTAATAATTATTAATGAGAAGACGAATGCTTATGATTTAAGGAGTTTCAGCTATTTTGTTGTCTTTTTTTTAACTCGATATTTTTATATCGTTTTGTTTAATTTAAATTGTTGCTTGTAAATTGAAAATATAAGGAATTAGTTAATACGCGATGATTTTTCGTCTTTGCAATTGATTTTTTAAATTTTAATAATTGTAAACATAATAAATGAACGGGTAATTAAAATATTTATATATTTATTTATTCATTAAACAAGTATTACACTTTTTTTAAATATTACTGGTAATATATACAAGAACTGGGCAATGCACGAAGCGAATTACTATTTTAACGTATTTATTATTATTTTATTAATATATCTTAATATTTTATTAATAATTTTAATGTTAAACGTTTTATTAATTTTTAAATATATTAATTTGCTTAAAATCTATATTGATTTAAAGATGTGTTATAAGTCGTAAACTACATATCCTGCAATATATTCATATTCATAAGTTTTTTTATGTAAGTATGCACATACTAAAATGCACATTGTACTTTTTGTGACCGACTGTCAAATGAGATTTACTAATTTTTAATTAAAAAAGTGCTGTATACTTCGCAAATGCAAATTGTCAAAGTCAAATAAATTTGTTAATTATTTTGTATGACAATGCAACGACTTGATTATCATATTGTCTTATATCCGTAAGTTCTATACCTATAGTTTTCAGTATTTGATAATCATTTCAATATTGATATTTTGGTTTTCAATTTATAAAAGAAGAAAAAGCAATTCGATCCAGGTAAAAATTAAGCTTTATTTTTTCATTCGCTTCGATTGATTAATCGCCCCATAGTCAAGTGATTTTTTCAGTCCTTTCACTTTTTTTTACATTAAAATACAGTGGAAGAATTTTCGTCTCGTAAAATTAACGGTGAAGTCCATCGTAAAAATTAAATCGAGAAAACGAAATTACGGTACTGGACATTTTTACAAGAAAATCACTACATTTTTTTACCTAAATATTCCGATAGCTGGCCACAGTTGAAAGTTTTACAGAAACTCCGTAATTTTTATACGCAAAAAAGTGTATAAACTTTAACCAGAAAACATCGTTATTTTCATGAAACGTTTCACACAAAATTTTTAACTGCGCCTAACCGTTAAAGATTCCCATAAAAAATGCAGCGATTTTCTTCTAAAAGTTTGGATTGGCGATGCAACCGCAGCTTTGAAATTATATATATTTAAAAATAATTTTCTTTTTTTAAGAGAAAAATTTTTAATACACTGAAAAAATTTCTTGTTTCAACTAAATAATTCTTTGACGAGTGCCAACTAAATAATTTGTTTGTATCAATAAAGAATTATTTTGAAACTAATGAAATTTAGCAGGCAAAGATTTTTTAATGAACTTAAATCTTTTACCACAAAGAAATTTTTCTTAAAGTTTAATTGAAATGTTTGTTCTAAAAATATGAGACTTCCATTGTCTGCGTAGCAAATCAGTACAAGATGTAAAGAAAACCTACAGTAGTGTATTGAACTTGTATTATATATATACTTTTGTTCCTTAGTAACATACACGTAATTTGCACGTCCTTATAAAAATGAATACCCTCTGATTCACCAACAAAAAATCGCCATTAATTTAAAAACCCTTCGATATTGCCACAAATACGAAAACCTCCTTCAAAAATAAATAAGTAAATAAATAAATCATACTCTGCAAGAATCATAATAATATCTTATAACTTTCTTACAATATGTCCTATAACTTTCAGATCCTAATGCCTTTTTTTACACACGTGTTGTCAAATTATATAAAAAATTAAGTGTCAGAAGCTCTTGCTAAGCCTCGTTACGTTAAAAAATATCAATTCAATAAAGTATTGTTAATTTGAAAAGCTGAAGTTTTTGTATACTTTAATTTTAGTATAGTGAAAACTCATTATCTTTAATCAACAATGATTTTGGAACAAATTAACATCATTCCTTACTGTAACAAGGCTTCAATTTTATAGCTATACTCTTTAACTTTTCATAATACTAATGTAGTTCATAACTGCATAATCAAGTAAGAAAATATCTATATAATTGGAGTGATATATAAACAATACTAATCTTAATCATATTGATGGGAATGAATTTTATATAAACCACCATTTTCAAAACTATCGAACTTTACACGTCTGCACAATTTCATCTTCTTTCATTTCTCCCATTTGAAAATATCTCCCATAGTGTTATCGAAATCCATGATTCAAAAGTACACTCCACCCTCCCAAAGAGTACCCCGAAATGCATCACTTGCATCCAATGTACTGCATAAAAAAAAAAAGGAAAAAAAAAACGCCGGTGCACGTCGACGGAGGCAGTCAGTACCTCGCCACCAACGTAAAAATTATCTAAAATGTGTGCTGTCTATAGTGCCCAAAATTTTATCTCCATCCATTTTTCCCCTTTAAAACAGTCTCCCGCACAGATTTTACGAAATCCGTGATCTACAGGTACTCTCCACTCTTCTAATAACTATATCACATTATAATAATCTCGAAACTTTTCACCGGCATCCACGAATGCACTCCGTCATAAAAATAAAAATAATAAAAAAAAATAAAAAACTGATCCGCACGTCGACAGAATTATCGCAGTCACTACCTCGCCAGCATATATGTATATCGCGGGGTGCCGCGAACCGGCGCAAGCAACCCACCTTGAGTGATATCTCGAGCTCTTCCTCCCGCATTCTGAGCGCCTTCTGATTAGCATAATACCCGGCTGCGATTTCCGGCGCGCTCCGCTCCTCCCTCACCCCCTCCTATATATATATACTACACTCGATTCAAGTACACCGCGGCACTTTATATTAACCTACAGCCCCGGCGACGCCGCGAGAGACTGCGCGTCCCGCGGGGGCCACCCCCGACCCGCACGCCCGGTGCGCGCGATAATTCGATCAAACTTCGGTGCTCGCGGACGCGGTGGATACTCGCGGCGCGCGTATACGCACAATTTTTTAAAGGATAATGAATGGTGTACACCCGAGGTTTGAGAGCCGAGGCGCGCGTATGCGCCGCTGGGCCAGCACTGCGCGCCCGGCCGCCTCGGCTCGACGACCAGTCGAACACCTGTGCCCACCACCCCCCCCCCCCCCCTCTCTATGTCTTGCTTCCATACTCTTATGCCGTCGGCCCTACGGCGCGAGCTAAGCTTGTGCGGAGGCTCCGACTTTCTCGCGAGACGAGTTCGCGTCCTATAGGAAGAACACTTGTATACGCGGCTCCGAGCTCCGATTTTACCGGGAGAGAGAGAGAGAGAGAGAGAGAGAGAGTTAGTGTGTGTGTTGTATAGACTGTTATATATATATTTTTTGAATTTTTTTAAAATTTTTCCAAGTATTTTTGAAGTAGTTTGATATGGAATTACACTCAAAAAGAAATATAGTTAGTGTTACTATTAAAGTACTAAAAAATATGGGATAATACGGCTACAAATAGATTTTATAGTATCTTATATGTATAAAAACAAAATTATACACTGAGAACAAAATTTAGTTGGATCAATGATTCGCGCTGTTAAAAACTTCCAACAGAAAAAATTGTTATTTTAACAGCGTTAATTTTGATTGAACAAAAGTACCGTTAAGATAACAAAAAACCCTGTCAAAATAAGCTCTACGCTGTTAAATTAACAGTGACACTATTAAATTAACAGTGGAATTGTTGAATTAACAGTTTTTTTCGGTTAGAAGTATTTAACAGTGTGAATCATTGATCCAACTTAATTTTTTTCTCAGTGAGGGCAGTCAGGGCCCTGATGGAAATCATTATTTTTGTTAAAAAAAAGTGTGCAAAAGGGTTTTTAAAAGCGTTTAAAAACCTTTGTTTCGACACTTTGAATAATGTTTGGAAATAAATAAATAAATAAATGCATTTTCAGTGACTATAACTATCCATTCGTAAATGGTCTTGTTAGAGACTAATCTGTAACAGTCAATTTTACTCAGAAACCATATCCACCAGGATGCAACAGTAGATTTTTACCAAATTTGAATTAATCTATCCGCTACCTATACTGATTATCAAACACGTAATAAACTTTTTTGCTCGTGTATTAAATCGACGACGCGATCCTCAAAAATTATTTTTCTGAATATGCTTTTTTTTAAGTTTAATTTAAAATGTTTTTTATTGCGCGCACCTTTTCTTCATTAATTTTTATAATTTCGTTATTATAATTCGTGGCGTTAATTGGAATACGTACGTTAAAAATAAACAAATAAATATATCATTATTGCGGATAAAAATATATTGGAATACGTTGTATTAATTTAAATGATTTTAAATAAATTTAATAATATAAATTACTTGCGGGCGTTGCAATTATACGTCAAACAGATGAATAAACTGAAAAAAAAAATTTGTAAATCCAACTAAAACTCTCCTTATAAAACCATTTAATTTATTTAACTAAACATTTCTTTTTGTTAAACATAGTTTTAGTTAAATGGACCAAATATTTAGCTATAGATCAATTTTTTAACTAAAAATTTCGTTAATAAATTCTACTAATATTTATATTATAGTTAAATCAATCAAATAATTTTGTATAAGGAAAATTCAACAACATTTTCAGTTAGACTTGCAATATTTATTCGTCGGTGTATCCGATTAATAATTAATTAATAAATTAAGTTAAGTAATTGAATGTTAAAGTACTATTCTAATTGAGTTCTAATCGAGTTAGTTAAAGTAAATAATACAATTATTAATAATAAATTAAAATTATAAATTATAAATAATCAATTAGTAGCTATATTGCCAGTTTATACGGCAGAAGACATTTAAATAGTGCAACATATATATATAATAATTAATAATGTATGCAGATCGATACAATTCGACAAAGCATCAGCAGTCGGTAAGGTAGAACTTAACAAAATTACCGACAGCTGACAAAGTGCCATATAAAGAATTTAATTAATCAATTAGGTGAGATAAACATTTTCTGTTTGCAAAATCTGCATGACAGCGATATATAATTACGTATTCGGAAATAAAAAATTATAAAAAATCAGTATTTTACGTAGTCATTATTTTGTTTGTACAAAATATGTTGTCAATAACTTAGCTAGTTAGCTGCATTGAATGTTGAATCTCGCTTTGGTGTTTGAAGCGCCTACATTGGCAACACTGCTGTTTTCAAGTTTTGTACGTTATAAGAAGCCGAAAATGAATGTTTACGAGTGGCTTCGCTGATCTGCATGTGCGATTTTTTGGCGAGCACGAATTCTCCGATTACCCGCGGGAATTCTACAAACGAACTGTAAAAGAAGTGGAGAAAATGTCGCTGAAAAGGCGCAGATGGTCGAATGAGCTTCTCGACTCACTGGTGGAATTTCAAGGTGAGTACAACGGCCACTGCTAGTACCGATCACTTTGCAAAAACATATTTTTACTTTATTTTCATTTTATTTGACGACAATAATTAAATATGTTTAAAGTAATATTGTTGTTTGACGTAAATTTTTTTTTGAATATTTACGTTATTCCAATTACTAATCTGATATTTATTCGTATTTAGTTAAAGAAAACTCAAAACTCATGGATTCGCTGGAAATGGATGCATCAAAGTCTACTGATTCATTTGATGACTGCTCTTTAACATCTATGATTGCAAGATTAAATGTAGAGATAAATCCAAAAAATGCAGACAACGATAATGTAGAGAAAAGTCAATTCTCGCTTGACATTTTAAATACAAGTATGACAGAAGACGTTACTGTGTGTAGAAAAAATTCAAGTACGACACCTACAAGAACTGATGGTAACATGGCAAGTACATCGTTTGATGCAAATAAACAGTTGTTTGATTTCAACGAGAGATTATCGGATAATGTCACTGGGAGTTCTGATAGTGAAACTATCAAACTGTCTTCTTGCAACTCGGATAATTTAAATGAAAGAATAGAGGTGCACACAACTTCTGATAGTGGAACAATGAAAGCATCTTCTTGCAATTCGAGTTTGCATGATTCCAAGGAGATTAAGTCAACGGATCATACTGCTTGCGATAAAGAAAATAATTTAAATGATGGTAAAAATTATTTTAAAGTAATTTAAAATATACTTGAATATATACAATGTAAAACACTTTTCACAGAGAAGAAGCAGATTATTGAGTCTCTGGTTTTCTTAAAATACAATTTAAGGCAATACTTTGAATTCAACTTATTTTGTCATTATTATAATACGCAAGTTATTTGAAAAGTAAACTTAATTTGTTTTAAAGTCTTTGAAACTATTTTAATCGCATATATTTTTTATTGTATATTTTCAGAAAATTTTAAGCAGAGATTCTTTTCATCACCTGTTGTTGTAAATAAAGATGCTGATTTTATTTCAGATATAGATCAGCCTGATATCTGGGAAACATTGGTAGCATTAGAACAGGTACTGTCACCATTTGAACAACAAGTACAGAATTCAGAGGAAAAATATCTGGATCCACCTCATATTTTGACTAGGCTTTCTCAAAAATTCAAGGCAACTCCAACCCAATTTACAGAAAAATTAGTGTCAATTATAGAAGATTCTCTAGTTTCCGCAGAGTCTCCGACAAAAGCTGCAGATAATTCTGGAATTAGCCTACACAGGATGACTGGAGAATTTCGTAAATTGTGCAAATTTATTGAAGATGAGTCCATGCCCGATTGGGCCCCATCTTTAATAAACATGACTGAAGTAGAACAAGTGCAGACTCCACTAGAGGAAAAAGAAAATGGGAATGTTACACCCAAAACTGTAACGAATAACAACAAAACCTCCATTAATTCACCTATTTTTAAATTCACACCCAAAGGCCATAGATTCTTTGGGACGCCAACAAAAGATACTAATTTGAACAATCACACACCCTTACGAAATTTTACACCTAGTGCTGATAAATCATTTGAGTATTGGGAGGAAGTGTGTAACATGATGTACGAAAATCAAAACAGTGGTAAGCAAAAACCAGTAAAACGATTTTCGATTCTGAAATCCATAAAGTCAAACATGGATGACATACTGTCGAGATGCGAGAGTCAACTGGCTTCCTTAGATGAAACTGGAGATGTAAGATGTTCAGAGCCGTGCAGAAAACCTGCGAACGATTTAAAACCAAGTAAAACTACACCAAGATCAAAGTCTGTGTCAAAAATATTTTTAAACGCTAAAAAAAAAGAACAAAAAACAAACATTCATAAAAATGTAGAAGAAAAGATTAGTAAACAGTCTAATATCAATAGTACATCCGAACTGTCGAATAAAATTGAATTGTCAGACAGGGATGATACATTGAAAAATGAAAATCAATTTGTAAAATCAAAGCAACAAATTGAAGAGGTGATGGAGATAGACGATGAAACAGAAGAAATCGACATTTCAAACGAAGAGGATGATTACGTGCTATCCACAAACAAGATCTTCATAAGAAATCCCGATATTTCAGTGGAGGGCTGCAATGCGTCTTTGTACAAGAGTCCAAATCCACCAACACAGGCAGAATCATACAAATTCAACGATAACGATGCGGATAATTCGCTGCTCATAGAACTCGCGAAGAGACGACAACGCTGCCTGGATACCGCGAAGCTAATGATGGAGATCGACCGGGAGGACCCGATGACATCGAACGATGACACCAAGTGCGTAGAAACCCTGTATAAGTTAGGAATTCAGGACAAGACCTTCGAAGATGTCCAGGACGACGTCAAGTTCATCAATACGCTCAACCACTGCTTCGAGTACAAAAAGTACCTTTCCGATAGAAGCAAGCCTATCGTCAATATACTTTCGACCTTTGACTCGCCGGAGGCCATGAAGAGCAGAGCTTCGTCAATCCTTCGATCAAAACCTACGTTGTGCAGAACGCCATCAGTCACCACCAAACCCGCCAGCAAAAAAGGTGTACACGGTAAGCCAGCCTTAGAAACCAACAGACATCTGAAGAGTGTTTACAGCAGAATAGCTACACCCAGGATTGTACCGACGACGACTTTGCTCAAGGCGTCTCCTCGGCTCGAGAGAAAGAATTCGCAATCGAATTTACTGAAGGGGACTCCTCGACTTGAGAGAAAGAATTCGCAAGCGAATTTACTTAAAGCGACTCCAAGGCTTGAGAGAAAAAATTCGCAAACGAATTTACTTAAGGCGACGTCGTCCCACCTTGAAAGAAAGAATTCGCAAACGAATTTACTCAAGGCGACTAATCGGCCTGAGAGAAAGAACTCGCAGACGAGCAGCCTGCAGCCGGTTAAGCTAACGACCAGAGTCTCGAACAGGAAATTATCATCAGCGGAATTTTACACGCATAAAAGAACGAGAAATCCGTCGCCTACGATGAATACCCAACGGAGGAGGCCGCCTAGTGGGGAGGCGGTCAAAACCACCGCACAGTCGAGCAGGGCGAACCTGCTTGCTCAACCGACAAATGTAGGGGTAGTGCGCAAATCTTCCACTAAAACTACGCTCAGAAGAGAAACGTCGAAGCCGACGGTAGAGGCGAAGCCGCAGCCTTCGGCAAACACGAAATTGAGAAGAACGCCCAGCGTGGAGGCCCCTACATTGACGAATCTACGACCAGGAACGGCGAACAAACCTACGCCGAAATCTCCTCTGAGAAGGCAGCAGTCGGCGTCTAAGCTGCAGTCTACCAGACTGACAACCGAGAGAGCAAAGTCTTGCGAAAAAACCGGGCCAATGATTACTACAGCGAATAAGAAAAAATTAACTCCGGAGCAATTGAAGGCAACGGAAAAATCAGAAGCACGGTCAGCCTTGGCGACGCCGGAGAACGTTGCCGATGTATTCTCTATGCTGACGCCTGAGGATCAGAAAATGTATGAATATGTTTTTTTAAGATATTTATTTATTGCAGAAATGTATCAGTGTTGTGAAATATTCTAATGCGATTATGTTTATTGCTTGTTTAGATCACAAAAGAAGAAACTGTTTGTGACACCCGGAAAGAGTCCATCGGTCGCGGTTTTGGGAAGGAAGAAGCCGACGACGTATTTCTCCAACGTCGTTGCGAAAAATATTGTTCCGCAGAAAGTTACCTACGATAACGTTAAGTCGCCTATAGGCATGTACGTTCATAGTACTGAGGCCGAATTGTTTCAAAATATACAAGGACGAGTTAACGACCGTTTATTAACGCCCAAAATGAACGCGCCGACTGGAGAGAGTACTCCGACGCCAAAACTAAAATTTAAATTGTCTTCCAAAGAAAATCAAGTACAGAAACTTTATGTTTATTAGTTTATTGATCAATTATTTAAACTTTAAAGAGTAACGATTAATTTGAGATAATTTTTTTTTTTCAGTCACCCACGGTTAATTGCGATGAAAATATGATCTTAAAACCTACTAGATACGAACCAGCGAAAAAAATCTGCCTGGTAAATCAAATTATCTTCCGCTCAAAATTTTTATTTACGTTCAACAGCCAAAAATTTATTAACTTTTTGTATTGTTATAGACGGAGAGTAAATCTCCGTTTACTAATTCGAACACACCAAATTCCAAAACGAGAAAGTTACTCGAGCCAGTAGAAAACACCGTCGTAATACGGCATGAAGGTTTGATAAAAATTTCAGTTAATAAGTACCATCAAAATTATGATCAATAAAAATTATCGTTCAAAATAACAATACTTTTATTCATCTGTTGCAGGGCGAGTTATTCAATACAATCCGAACCCTAATTGCTCGAGTGCCGAAATGTCCATTCGAGTTCAGAAAGTCGCCGATAAAGTGTCGTCTATGAAAAAGAAGCTAGTGTAAAAAAAAAACTGTTATTCTTTTAAGTTTTCTTACTTTTTTATGTATAAAGGTGTGTGGTATGCGTTTTCTTTTTATAAGTCGATAAACAGCTATTGTCGAATTTAACGTTTTATATTTAAAAGTTGAATTATTGTGATCTGAATGCGATTCTTTTAGTGCCAGAAGTTAGTCCACTATTTTATAGTTATTGAGTAGTTTATAATTTTTTTATATGTTTATTTTAATTTTATAATTTATTAAAAAAAAAAAAGACATTTTATGAATGAACTCAATAATATTTTATTACTACTAATACTTCAATGAAATGTTTTTGATATTGTTCTCATACAAATTTTAAATACTTCTAAAATAATCTAATATTATTAGCTAGAAAAGTATTAAAATAAGCATACATTAAGAATTTTTAATACTTACACTGCGATCAAGTAAAATCGATTTTTTAGGGATTAACTCTATACCGTTAAAATCAATTTTAATCTGTTCATTATTGTATAATGCTACATACATACGTAAAATTGTGCATTATTTTTCACCTGGAGTCTTTTTTTTTTTTTTTTTTTAAGAAAAATTTTAGAGATCGCAATGTAAAGACATTAAAATAGTACAGCAAAAGGTTGAAATTTTAGTCATCTAAAAATTGTTATTCATGTTATTGCTATTTAATGTTGCTTTCTATTAGGACATAAGAAGATTCCAGAAGAGGGTGGAAACTACGCATTAGTCACGAATCGTTACAATTGCGTTATCTTATTGCGTGTAAATTCCCGTCGCCGGTGACGCATCTACGTGTTTTGAGCACGGCCCGAAGTTCTGGAAGCGACTCAGGCTCGTACCAGCCGCACGCGTCGCCCCGCCGATTCCCAACGCCCTCATCTCTGCACACGTCACCTTCTTTCATTACCATTGAAAATGAATGTTTCTTACAAAATCTAATAATGTCTAACAATTTTTCATGTTACTTTCATAGCAAAAACAATCGTCAAACGTACCTTCATGTTAGTAACGATCAATTGTAGTTTCAACATTTGTTAACAAGGAAAGCTCGACTTGCAAGTTCAAAATCTGCAAATAAGACAAGAAATTTCTATAAAATTATTGTAAACACAGTTCGAATAATGTAATCGAAAATTAATATTCCTCACAAAATCAATTAATCTTTAAATAATTTTGTGAATAATAAGTTCGTCAAAGCTCCATATTAGTAACGATAAATAGCGTTTAAATGCATTTAAACAATTTGTAGCGAAAAAGATCGACTTCAAGTTCAAGTCCTCAAATAAGACTAAAACTGTCTACTAAAGTTCAAAAGGAACTTTGTTCCAAAAATCTTTGTAAACCGTTTGATAAATTGTAATTTTAAATATTTGTTAACAGGAAAGCTCGACTTGCAAGTGCAAAGTCATCAAATAAGGCTAGAAATGTTAACTAAAATTCAAAAGGAACTGCGCAAAAAAATCTTTGTAAACCCTTTGATTAATTGTAATAGTTTTAAACATTTGTTAACATGAAAGCTCGACTTGTAAGTTCAACGCTTACGAATAAAACTAGAAATAATATCTACTTATATTCAGAAATCTTTGTAAACCGTTCGACTAATAATTCAGACACCGTTGCCGAACCGAAACAATCCTGTAAAATGAAAATCCGAGGGAAGAAAAATTTCAAGAAAAAGAATGCGCGGGGCACCTGAAAGCACAACTTCGGCCCTGAAGTGGTGCAGGAGCATCCTTTCGGGAGGTTTTGCGCACGGCCCGACAGTGCGGTTGCACACGGGGTACGTTGGCAGCCGAGATAAATTCAAATGCTCAGCGCAGAGAGCGGCAAGTTCAGCCTGACTAAAACGCCGACGAACAAGTGGAAAACTAAATTATCCGCCGAGTCTTATCGACACAATGGAGTGTGAGTATACCTATATATATTATAACATACCAACCATACTGCTTTGAATACAATCGCGTTGTATTGTACTTTTATTTTAAATGGAAATTTCCTTTCCCCTACCGTTATGTAACTTGTTTTTCGTGGATTATTTTTTGTTTTTTTATTGTTTTGGATATTATTGTTTAAAATTTTCGTAAGTTACTCTGCGGATATTTGTTAATTTTAAACATATTGATTTGTGTTATTATTTCAAACAATTGATAATTATTGAATATTACGCCACTGAATTGAACGTTTGTCTGGAAATACTGAATTATATATTATTTATTTAAACATTTATGCTGATTATATACTTTTTCTGTGTATACTTTTTTTTTTAACGTTAATATGAGAGAATTAACGCGACGGCATACGCGCTTATACGTTTGAAATATGGCGCCGTTTTTTTTTTGCACACGGCACTTATATCTTAAATTCAAGTCGCATTTTACTAACGTTGCTGCGACGATTTTTCCATACTTGTTGCATTCATTTTTTTTTTTTTTTTTTTTTTGTTATAAAAAATATTCATTTCAATGTATTCTACACAGCTTGATTCAATTGATATAATTTTTTATACGCGATATATATGACGCGTTTAGAAATATCCAAAAGAAATTGCCACATCACGACATGTTATGACTCATCGACGTGTCATCAAATTTCTCGCGACGTGTATGATCTTTCTTTCCCATTCGCGCCGTTAATAGTTAGAAATACCATAAAAAATTAAAAATAATTTTCAGAAAGTTGCATAACCATCAACATATGGCGTCGATGTTCTCCAAGAATGCGACGACCAGTCGATATGATAAGAGACGTGTCCGTTGGCTTTGTACTTGCACAGCGCGTTATCACAATCTACAATATCAATTTCGAAGATAAAAAATGTTTTTCAGCTTCTATAAATTATTCATGCAAACATAGAATCTATGTTAAAGAAAAAATATTACTACGTTTTTTAGAGAAAAAAAAATATACGCAGCTATCGGCAATAAAAAACTATTAATAACATTTTCGGATTTTTTTTTTTAATTTTCTCTCTTTTCAGTTTAGAAAAAGAAATAACCAAATAAAATAATGAGTGTCTATATAAATTTTTTTTTATTGGTTTCATTCGATCGACTAAGAGTGCTCGTTGCAATTTTATCAGCGCGCCATTCGCGCGAGCTTCCGAGACATTTGAACCTTCCCGCTAATCGAGGCCGCAATAATTATTATAAACAAATGTATACGAATGCATCGTCGCGCAGAAAACAGTATCCGCCCAGCGAAGTCCGAAATAACAACGATAACATAATGAAAAAATCGATAAACGAACAGTCGATAATTTAATTTTTTTCAACAGGCAAAAAATCGTGCGAGAAGCCCGTTGCCGCCGGCAACTGCAACTGCTGCAAGGATTGCAAGTGCTGCAACGCCTGCGGAGGTGCGTTATCCATTCAATTTATTTAGAATATACATATTACAATATTTTTTTTTATCAATTTTTCATTCTCCGACTTATATTATTTTATTGAGAAGTACTATATTTCTTGTAAAAATTACTATACAGTTCGGGAAGGTGGTTACAGACTGACATTATAAAAAAAAAATTACCATACTTTATAGTAAAATTTGCCAAAAATATAGTAAATTTTGCCTGCAGTACTGTAATTTTTACTGTATTTATTTACTATAAATACAGTACAGCAAATTTTACTATACAGTATAGTAATTTTTACTAAACATTTCTTTCAGTGTATTATTCATATAAATATAGTATATACTTATTATTGATTTTTTTATTGAATTATAACATTTTAATTTTAAGTTTTAATTGTTTGTTTTAATAATTTTTGCAGATGAAGCAGAGGTTTGCAAGTGCAAGGACTGCAAGTGCTGCTGCTGCTGTCCAAATTCCAAGGACACAAGCTGCGGCGAGGAGTGCCAATGCTGCGATGCATGCGCTGGTGAGTTTTTATCACATTTTTGTGTATAACATTTTTTTTTTTTAAATGTTTATTTAAAATTTATTCTAAAATTGGACTTAATGTGAAAATAGTGTGGTTCTTATGCTCACATTAAATTTTACACGTAACAAGCACTGTCGTCCGATTTCACATATACGATTTCGTATAAATAAATTTTTAATACATAATTAAATAATAATTTATTTAAGAGAATAGATTTTACAATCATCGCGGATATCTATATCTCAGATTGTATCATTCGCGCGATACGAAAATTCGCTTAATCTTATTACGATGTGTGTTTATATTCATTGTACTTTTTCAATAACAATTATTATGCACTGAGAAAAAAGTCAAAAGTAAATTTAACTATACACCCTAGTAAACCGGAATATAGTTAATTTTACCAGAAT
>JAWWEN010023115.1:0-18116 GCA_035582955.1 Sycophila texana | reverse complement strand
TAATAATAGGTACCATAATTCTGGTAAAATTAACTATATTCCGGTTTACTAGGGTGTATAGTTAAATTTACTTTTGATTTTTTTCTCAGTGTATATCTAAATGAATACAGACATACATTTAACGTAAATTAATAAAAATATTTGACAAAAATAAAAAAAACACATTTCATAAATCATCGAACGGAGATATTATACAAGATAACCACCAAAGAACCGCCTATTCTCCGGTGTTAGCATAAACTATTTTACTGACCGCACGATCACAACTCTTACTCCCGCCAAATGCACATACCGCGAGTCCCCGCAAAATCCGGAATGCATGCCCTCGCGGCAGGCCAGAGCTATCGATTACTAATACCGCGGCACTTTGCATCGCCGAAAAAGAGCGCGAAGGGGGAAAAGAGGGTGGAGGAGGAGGGTGAAGTAACTGCGGATGGCGGGACACGCTCGCAAGCCACTTTCGTTATTCATCGATGTATCCTTTGTCGGCGAAATCTCGGGGAAAAAAAAGGGTTACCGCTCCCCGCAAACGCGCGCGCGACAAAAGCCGAGCTCGCTCCTCTTTCACTTCCATCCGGTCCTCGCGATCCCCGCCGAATAAATTTCGTCGACTCACCGCGGCCGTCGATCCATCGGCTTTTCCAAGCACGCCGACGACGAATGTTTTTAATAAACTGATCCCCCCGATCTTTGCGGCCGGATGGGGACGGACCAATATTACACCTCCGTGGAATCGCTGCAGAAACGCACAGCCGATTTCAGTCGCGCCACTCGTAAAGATGACACATCCGCGAACTTTTTTTTTCCTTTCATTTGTCGGTCTCGCCGATTCGTCCCCCGCGGCTCCTTTTATTTCGTTTTTCCATCGGCCGTATACCGACGCCCGCGTCGCTCGACTCTCGATATTCCTGCGCACGCGGGGCGCGCGTTTCCTTTCCAATCCCTTTAATTTCCTCTCGTGCGCTGCTTGCCTTTCGGGCTGGTGACTCTCCGAGCGATTTTTTTTTCGGCGCGCTGTGGAGTGCCGTATGTAACTTTTGGTAAAAAAAGATCTCATTTCGCGTCAGTGTGAGTACTCGTACTTTAGCGATGTATACTTTTAGCCGGAGCTACACTCGCCGAGTGCGTGCCGGCTGATAATGCGAAAATAACGATATTGTGTTTGCTCTCGCGTGCTGTTTGTTCTGGGCTGCGGATATGAGCACCGTGCGCATCGCGAAGCGTCAACAACTAATGCGCTACGCTTTTTTTGTTTGTCAATATTAAGTGTTTAATGGATTTACGGCGGGAAAGATTTTACGAAGCTGAGCGAAGTGGAGTTTACTAGAATATTAAATCATCTCGTTCATAAATAACTTATTGAGAGTATACTGTGGAAAATTTAACTGACTAAAGGAATATGAAACTAGAAGTCTTTTCATTTTTCATTTTTCTCATTTTGATGATCTTTATAGTTTCTGTCATGCAGTCTATTTATGAAGCGTCAAGACAAATTACTTTTTGAATATAAAGTGGAAAAGATTAGGTAAATTGATAAAAAATTGTAATATTTCTACAAAAAAAACGACTTGGAAATTAAAATTAATTAAAATTAAAATTAACAATCTACTCTACAAGTGAGAAATATTATAATTATTAGCATTTTGATAAAAAGCATCAAAAGTGTAGTAAGGATATAATAAGCGAGAGCAAGAGCAGCGAGCGCGACTAAACGGCCGTCTGCGAAACAACGAAATTTCCTCGCGCAATTTAGCAAGTGACCGACATTCGCCTTCGGCTCTCGACAAGAGTAATTTTCCCGAAGGCTCCGTTTGAAAACGTCGAGCGCTCCTCCGCACCGTACCCATAGGCGCTGCGCCGTCAACGCTCCTGCCTCCCCCGCACGAAGGAAAAATCGCAAGAGGCGCGCACGGCGCCGGAAAATTTAATTCGAGTCGCTCCGTCTCCACCGAGAGAAAATAAAGCGAGCGACTTTAAGGCGGCACCGCGGCAGATAGACTTCTTGTTAAAGAAACGGCACCGGCGCAAAGAAGTGAGAAGACAACAAAAAAGAAGCTCGGCTAATTCACAAAGTGTATATATATATATGTATATATAGCGCGCATTTACCTCTCATTGCTGTGTGTGTATACGTGTAAAAAAAAGAGGGAGGGAAAAATTGATGAAACATGTTTCTAAACGCCAGAAAATGGAAAATTTTAAAGCGTTCGCTGGAAGAGAAATTATATTATTTTTATGCCGCGAGCTTTCCATCTGAATTATTGAGGAAGAAGCGTCGCGGGTCGCGCCGGAAGTTTGCGCTGAATAAGTGCCTGGTTACACAAAGCTTACGGCCGGGCTGTAATAAATTAAACGTGTTTTCGCCAAGTAGACACCAAGAGTCAGCCACCGCAGCCTCGGCAAAGTCGCCCGAACTTTTTTCTATAAGCATTCTAATTCACTCAAACTTCACCCGCCCTCAGTTTAATTATTTAAATGTACTTCCCCGGAATCTTTCGAGGATTTAAATTGCAAGTTTGACATTTATCATGCCACAAAATTACAGTTCATATATACCGCCTGACAAAAAATTGTACTTTAAGTCGTCTGAATATGGATTAAGGTACATATATATAAACGTTCGTCAATTATTTAATCGAAAGGGTAGGGAGCTTCGTTAATATTGTGCAGGGCTTATCAAAACTTTTGGGTTTCCCGAATCAATAACAATTGCCGGACAACACGAGACGCAAAACACTGGCGCTGCGATTAAAGGGTAGGGCACAAAGCCTCGTTAAACTTTGGCCAGCGGCAACAACAATTAAAGTCCCGCGCATTCGCTGGTGCGTTTTAAGATCTCGTTAATGAACTATGAATTAATTAAACCGCTCGGCTTAATAGTCCGACTCTATCCCCCTCTCTTTGCGCAAACTAGTGCAAATTAACTCGCCAGGCTTCACTGTTATCCCGGCCTTGGGGTACTTACGGGAATTGATCGTGTATTGCGCTTTACTCGCTGACAAACTGTTTATCCGACGCATGAGAGGAGATAAACAGCTGCTAAGTATATATTGAAAAATAAATCTGCAATGATAATTTTATTAAAATAACGCGAATCGATCCGACATCTAATCAAATCAGCGTATATGAAACAATAAACCCATTACTCCGCAGCAACGAAAAACAATAGCTAATTAACCCATCTCCATCCGAATCTACGTCCATCGGTCCGAAAAACCGTTCTTTCAGCTAAATCACCGCAGCGCAACGACGCGGGATCGCTTGGAAATCGCGCAGCGACCAATAACCCGAAGCGCTCTCACGAGCGTGCTCGCGGACAAGCGGCAGCGATCCCCCGGTTAATTAGGGCCTTTAGCTCGCTCGCGCCTCTCTTTTTTCTCCCCCTACTATACCCACGTGCCACCCACCGTCGGCCGGTGCATCCTCGGCCGGGCAAAAGAGAGAAGAATCGCTTCCCCGCTAACGAGGCGACGGCCGCCTCTCCCTTCGGCAAAGGCCGGCGCGCGCTTACTTTCGAAACGACCCCCGATACAAGCGCCGCAGAGAAGGGGCAACGCCTCGCCGGATATATTGATTTAGTATTAAGCGCGAGAATGGGCCGACGGAGAAAAGTGTGGACGCGACGCGCGGAATTGTGTAGTGGCCGATAGAATTCGAACTCGCGATAACGCGGGGGCGTAATGGGTGTAATCTCGGCGTGAGATTGTCGAGGGCCTCGAGTCCGCCGCTGCGGCTGAGAGTCAAGGGGGGACGTTGAGGGTTTTTTTGGGGGTGAGCTGATGGAGGCCGGCGATATCGAGCGTGCAATATGCTTTTGATGTTCCTTGGATGCCGCGATGGGGACTTTTTAAAGAATGATGACGTTTATTTTATAGGCTGAGTGAATTTACGCTGCTTTATTTTGACGCTGAACGAAGCGTTTTTCAAAGCGAAGCGAAGTTTCAAAGTTAATGAAGTTTCCGTCAGTGAAGTACAAGCAGAAGTGCAGGCTTTAAAATAAGCAGCGCTGTTTTCCTTTAAATTTTTTGTTGTTATTTTCATTATGATAAAAAAATAGCTTGAATTTGTTGTACTTTTCACGCGCAGTTAATAATTCAGACACGGATTTGCTTTTTTCACTAACGCGAACAATGCCCAGGTTGTCATACATAAAATACTACGTGTCACTGCAGGTGTCGCGGCATAAAAAAGTCATATAATGTACGCGGGACATCGAAATATCCACAAAATAAACGAATTCCGATCACGAGACCGGATTACAAATGATAAAAATCGAAAGAAATGTATTAACAATATAAAATCAGCCGAACCTTCGCAAACAATCCATTAATTCACCCGAAAAATCACGTACAGTCGCGCTCCAACGGAAATTCCGGCCGGTTCATCCCACATTCAGATATGGAAACTGAATCGAGCGCATTTCGTATCGTCCGATCTGAAACCCTAACGAGGAGGCATATACGCAAGGCAGAAACGTACGGCTTCAGCCTATTATGACCGTTCCATCCCGTCCGAATGTATATATGTATACATATATATAGGCACGTAGTTTTTTTTCTCATGCCCGCGGCCCAGAGTCCATTTCACGCATTCTGATCGCGGAGGCTCACCTCTCGATTCTACGTAAAATACGCGCGCCGCTCTTTCTCACGCGTTCGCACGTTCGCGAAATCTTTTCTCCCCGGTTTCATCCTCGTTTTGCAGTTTTTTTTTCACGGTCGATGAGATTCGGGCGGACGCGCGCTCCCTCACAATCCCCGCTAATATTCCGTTTCGGTAAACTTTTTTTCGAGCGTGCACCGTCGGGATTTTTTAGTTTTAAATAAACGAAGCGAAGGTCAAAAGAGAACGCGATGGAATTGAATTTTAAAATTTTTATTTGCCACGCTGGCTTTGTAAGAACGTGGCTAACATGGTATACGAGTTCGTCAAACAGTTTTTATTTGCGTAGAAAAATATTTATCCTCTCGAAAGATGAAATATTAATGAAAATCCAGTCAGTATAAAACTATACACTCTTTGTAACTCTTTTTATCTCTCCGTAATTTTTTTATTTTTAACAATAAAATTGGCTTGTGAAAAAAGTTATACACGTATAATTTATTCTAATTCTTGTAATTTTTATGAAAAAAGTAAATAACTGTAGACTTTTACACGTATATAAAAACACAAGTTAATATTGTCCAAAGAAATACTTTAAGAGGAAGCTTTTTTACGAAAAGTCCATAATTCCCAATAAAAAGAAATATAAATCTGTTTATCCCGCAAAAATATGTCTGGCGATTAAGAAGCTAAAGAAAAAAAAGTTATAAAATACGATACGAGGTGGTAACATTGTCGACCGTTTCCATTTCCGAATGAAGTATCGCCGTACCCTCGTATACGGACCTAAGCCTTAAAAAAAAAACCAGCGAAAATCACGAAATTCAAAAGCCGCCTCCTCCAATCTATTCCATTTCATTTAACGTATTCCGCCCGGCGTGCTCGTCGACAACTCGCTCTCTCGATTATCTCGAGGGCCGGGAAAAAAAGCTCGCCTCTCACTCGGAGCTTTAGGTGCGCGCCCTCCCATAAAAGCGAGCAAACGAACGCGGCAGCACCGGCGCGACGATAAGCGCGAGCCTCGCCGTATATTTTAGCCTCCTCGTCCGCGAGGAAAAAACAGCACAAGAAGCACGTACATAGTCGAAAAGGAAGGTGCGTAATCCCTAGGGGTATAAGCGGGATGGAGAGAAGGTCCTAATCGACGCGAAGCGTAGGTCGACCTTCGCAGCAGGAAATATTGACGTCGCGTGTTTTCCCCCGTTTAAAGTTTTTGCGCGCGGAGCTGCTTATAGCCCGCGACGGGGAATCCCCCGTTTTTTTCGTCCGCCCACCCCTCAGATGGGGTTAGCGCGGAAGGCCCGCGGCACGAGATGGTGGGGATGAATTAAAAAAGTTTTTACGCGATTCCCGGTCATTTCATGCTCGGCCGGCGAGATTGGATGTTGCGAGTTTTAAGATTTGCCGGGGGTTTAATACCGAGGGTGCGGTGGCGGGCCGCACAGATTGCTCGGCTAATTGTTTCACTTTGAGAGGATCTTAGTGGGAGTTTGACGGCTAGAACGAGACTAAGGGTCGCCTGCTTAATTTTATATCTGCGATTCTGAAACATAGTGCGTTTAACGTTAGCGGAGAAAGTTTCAATTGTTTTCTATTGCGCGCCTTCAATTTAAATATTTTTCAAAGTGCACATTAAAACCACGAAATTAAATTAAATCTAAAATGAGCATTATATTCATTTCAAATTGAAAAATAATCTATTTATTCAACATTATTGATATAATATGCGGTAATAATTTGAATTAATAGTATAAATGAATAATATAAAGTGTTTGGTCATTCAAGTGTTTATTTCCGTTCCGCTTGTCGAAGTATTTGCATTGAGCAACGTCACTGGTTGATGAGCCACATAGATATAGCTTAACGGAAGTTGCCGAGTTAATTGTCGGATAGAGGTGCAAGGGACAATTTAATTTAATTTATTGAGAGAAGATTATTCGAAACGTTTCAGTCAATCCATTATGTAATTAAGAAAAAAATCCAATAAATTCGTTTTCTTTGAATAATTATAATCCCTGGCAACAAGTTTACCGTTCAATTTAAAGATTCAAGAGGCTTTCTTCAAAGTATTTAAAAAGAAATTTTGCAAATAAAATATCTAAAAAATAAAATAAAATTTCGCCACCAGGTGGACTGTGGGACATCATCCTCGATAACGAGGACGATGCTCCAGTATTACATATAAGCCGCCGTGAGATCTGGCTGGCAAGGCGTCTGGAGAAGCGCTGCGAGTGCTCTACTGATTAGTCCACACTAGCAGTCCGGGACGAAACGCCGAAATTTTGTTTTTGAGGGATTCATAATACATTTCCCGATGGTATTGGTTCTACTTGGCCATTCGAGTCCTTTAACAATTATTTAAAAAAACTCCTCCCAACATTATTTACAGAAAATGATTGAAAACAATAAAAAAAATCACAACATTTTCGCCAGAAAAAAAAAACAGAAAACGTGTACCAATCTTTGTTACACCCTCTCGCCTTTACATAGAGACAAAATTGAACACAGCATCCCGGAAAAAAAATGATGCGCGACGAGGGCGAGGAAAGCAGGTGCGAAAGACAAGCCTGCACAGCTCGGCTCGCCTCGAGAGAGCATATCTGGGGAGCGCCTCGGTTCCGGGGGGCCATCGCGCACGGCTGCGCCCGAGCGCGGGGCGACGAAATGCCCCGGAGGCGAGAGGCGCGCGTGCCGCGGGCGCGCGACTGCTGCATTTGCCGGGCAGGCGAGCACGGCACCCCCGCACCACCCCCGCGCTGTCGGGACGGCGAGAGAGGGCCGCGCGGATGAAAATCCGAGCGCCCGGCCGAGCGGAAATCCAATCCGGCCGACGGGGGACAGCGCCCTGCGTGCTTTCTCGGATAATTTATGCGGACGCGAATTGTAAATTTTTTCGTCGGCGCTAGAGGAATTTTCGCGTCGATCGCCGACAGCATTTTTCAACGCGGTAGGAATCTTTTTATTGAATCCTTTTTTTCTTTTTTATTTATTATTTTCTCTTGGTGTCTCGATTCTTTACAGGGTTATACACGCTGGCGCTGATTCTACCCTTTATAATTTAATTAAATATTATTTAATTAAGTATGGTATGATTCTATAGGATTGCTATTATAAAATTTCATATCAAGAGGCGCGGTGAATCCCGGACGAACGACGAGCCTATATACGGGGCCGCAACGCGTGCCTCTATATACGTTGATTTGGGTTTTAACCTCACCATATTTTTTTAACAATTATGTATATACGCGTATTTAAATGAACTGAACGTTCCATACTTTAATGAAATAAATTTCTCTTGCACAAGGAGTAGCAAGTTAATAATAATGAAATATTTGATGAAACTATATTAACAATAAAGCTGCGTTTCCGTAACGAGTAAGAAACGCCATTTAGATAAAAAAAATATAAATTTTACGCATTGCGAATTTGTCGTAAAAATTACGCTCGGAAATAGCTCGTCGTAAATTTTATATACGAGAAAATCTTCGCAGTGCATACTCAAGTATGTGCGCATATAACAATCAAGTATTTACTTACATATAATGATTCGGCTATTATCAAACCAGTAACATTCGTATAGACTCACCTGCAACAAAAGAACAAAATTACGTTCACCTCCAGATCGATGATCGGTACTAATAAAATTCTCCGTTTGTGCGCGCATCGACGTCCGTAATTACTCGTGTCGCGCGGGTATAATCCTCGCGGCCAGTCGCACAAAGAAAACAGCCAGCACCGGCGTACGCACGACAGAGCGATTAAGCCGGGGAAATAATTAATCCGCGGGCATAGAGAGCGCGAAAGCCGGTTGCGCTCCGCACTCGAGTGGTAAAGAGAAGTATCGTGGTGCGCATAAAGGCGCGGGAAAGCGAGCGGCAAGGGCCTTCGGATTGCGCGCAAGCCGGGGCAATTTAAACTCCGCGCCGCAGGAGCCCACGCGCTACTGCTGCAGCGCGGCCCGGCAAAAGAAGCGCCGCGCGGCGCAATAAACGCGAGCTGTAGAGACGCTTAAAGCGCCGGGGGAATATCCCATCGACTCGCGCGTGTACGCGGGGACTTCGTACAATGCTACTCGTATTTGTGAGTATATGCTTCTATCGTGCGAGAACAACTCGCCGAGAGGAGGGCGAGATTTTGGGATGGAATACGTGCTGTTGAAGTTTACAAAAGAATACCGAGGGGGATAAGAGAATTCGTTTTAGCGTGGTAGGTTGCAGTAATTATATTTCGTGTGGTATACTACTCTCTCCAGTTTTATTGGGGAACGCCAACTTATCTCTCATCGCGTGACACTTAAATCGCGATCTTCCCGCGGTATTTACATAAAAAAAAAATTAATTAAAAAGACGGGTACGTGTTTTGAAACTTTCAGTAGAAAATTCAAGACGATTTACACATTGAGATTTATGCACTGTATACAGAAAAATTTATCTATAAATTGTTTAAGATGATCGCGACATGATGGAGACGCGAGAAATATTACTGTAATTATTGGAATATTAACAAATTTTGTAGTAACGTTTGCTATAGTTGTGGTAAATTTGAGAATAAAATTTGCGGTAGATCTCTTAAAGTTCATGGTAATATTTTTTACGATTCATAGTAAATTATCCTACATTATTTTTCTCAGTGTAAGGAACTAAATAATATAAATCTCTCATTCAATAATTACTGTTTCGAAAGTAAATATTCTACTCTTGAAATTGAGTATAACTCGTCAGACTGAATCACGCCATAAAATAAAAAACACTCCTGATCCCCTAAAAAGTCGCTCAAATCATCATCTAGAAAATACTTAAGCAAGTCTCGAGGTATAACCCGCGGCTCCTACAGCAGTTTCGATCCCTTTAAAACTTTCACTGGAAGCGGGGGTCTTTTTTCAAATCCCCCAGAGTTTTCGCGCGAAAAATGAAAGCTCAATCGCCCGGAGGCGAGCGCCAGCGCGAAAATTATAATACACGCGCTGATAAATATTGCCACGGCGCGGCTTTCGGGAAGGGGCCCCCAGCCACAGCTTAGCCGTCGCCGCCACCGCGGAAGGAAGAAGCCCGGGGGCGTGAAAATATTGAAGCCGTCGATTATCGGCCGGAAAGCTACGGGAATAAGCCCCGAGTTGCTCCTCCAGGTAAGCACATCTCGCGCTCCTTCCGACCAGTGTATAAACGAAGTCGAGAAAAAGGATTCGAAATATTTGACGGTATATGGTGGTATGACTTTGAAGTAGATTTTGATTGTAGATTGAATTAATGCCAATTTTTTTTTAGCAGTACAATTGTTGATTTAATTTAATTATGATGCTTCTATGCTTTGATCGAGCTTTTCAATTGAGGACAATCAGTTATCAATTAATTCGAATATATTAATATCGCTGGTACGAGTACTTGACGAGTTCAGCTGAATTTTCCTAGTATGTGGATCGAGTGTTACTATTAATTAGTACCGTACACTGAATAGGCACACATCGTTATAATTCCGCATTACAAGTGCATATAAATTATAGATTAAAGCTCGCCTGGGTTTCCAAGCAAATTTATTGCTAAAGCAACTGATTCAGAATTTATCGAAACAAAACCTTGCATGATGAATGCACAATACACTATAATATTCCATAAAAGTAATATTGCACTTCACTCCATTATTTAACATTTATCATCTTTTCTGAAATGAAAATCAATCCTAAATAAAAGTAAGTATTCTTTATAAAGATTATTATAATTTAATTTTAGAACGTTTACATTTAATTAATACCTTCACAAAACTTGTCAAAAATAATCAACTAACATTGATTAAAAAAACAATTTGCATCGAATCACACCCGCAATAAAGATTACCGCTGCATCGGCACACGCCCATGTATTATACACAGCACAATAGAAAAAAAAATCCACCGCAGCCCTCAGCGCTGTCAATCGTAAACCCCTTTTACGACAGCCTATTAAGAGAAAAAGAGAGCAAGCGGACGATCGCGCAATAAAAATCCGTGTCGCGGTAGAAAAAAAGGCGCGCGCGAGCTCCCACAGCCCCGCACGAAGAAGGAAAAAAAAAAAAAGAAGCAAGATCCGCTCCTCGGTGCAGGCGCGTAAACGCACGCGGGGGAACGTTTTAGCGCGGCGGCATCCGTGTCAAGTGCGTGTGTAAGCAGCGCTTCGCGTGGATGAATTAATTAAAAGCGAAGTGACGCCGGCGGCACCCCTTCCGCCTTCGCGCCGCTGCCCCTTCTTTTCGGGCTTCTTTTTCCGACGGAAAAACGCGCGGCGTTTTCCGCCCGCGACTCAAATTTCTTTTCCCGCGCGCTGCAACCGGCGCGCGAAACTTTAATTAGGCATGGCGGGCGCCATAAAGTTTGGCAATTAAAAGTTCGGCGAATTCAAAAAGTTTGACGTCTTGGCCGCGTGATGAGTTATTACGATCTTCCGCGGGGTCTTCCTCGCTCTCCTTATCGCTCGCGACTCAAAATATATCGCCTCGATTTTCAGCACGGCCGGTTATAAAAAGACGAGGGCAAATGAGAAAAGAAAAAAAGGGATGTATACCGCGCGGTTATGTGCGCTTTCATCTCGCGGCATGTCCCTTGATGACGCGACTGCAGGTCGCCGTCTTTACGAGGGATATACCAACGCGCGATTACGACGCCCCTCCCCGCGAATTTCTCCTCGAGGAATAAATCAGCATCAAGTTTTCGTCGCCGAGAGTTGGCGAATTTTCTTTGAGCAATATGGCTCCGTGGGAGCAGATCCAAGGACGCCGTTATATGCACGGCACCTTTTAAGGGTTTTTGTTACGACGTCTCCTCTTTTTCGAAAGGGAGCTGGAACGCCCGTGGGAGAGAGCCGTCAGTTAACTTAAAGGAGCTTAACCCTTTCTCTTACTATCGTCTCCTTTTTTTTTACGAGGCAAAGTTCACCGCGCAAACGGTGTGGCCGCGATAATCTCGTGAGGGGTAGGTCTGGAAATGAGGCGGAGCCTAACATTCCCAGCGGAAAAGTTCGACGTGCTGTTATCGTTAAATTTTCAGCGAATTTTATGGAAAACTTCCGCCGAGGCTTAGAATGCGAAAGAAAAGGGAATTTCGGAAAATCTCTGACTATGCGAAACCAACGTGCATATTTCAAAGAGGAGGAGGCAAAGATTTCTGTCGGTGATTATGTAGTCTCGAGCGTAGACGCGCTTTTGTGAAGAGCATCAATCTCTGAACAAACGAGGCGGCTTGCTCTTTGTGAAATTAAATTTTCCGCGTCTTCGCAATGACGTTTTACCGATAAGAAAATATCACTTTACTGTAAAAGTATGAAAAGATTCTTCAGCTAAAATATCCCGGTTCGATACAAATCCGTATAAAATTTCGACACTATAGAGTAGACGTAATTAGCGTCACCTGTCCAATCGACAGGAAAATGCAAACTCTTCTCGAAATAACGTCGCCAGAAAACAGGTCAAAGTACCTTACAGCATCCATTTATATACCTCGATATATCCCCGACCAACATCTCTAAACTAAATAAACAAAACTCTACGTAAGAAGAAAGTAGGCCAAAAACCTCATCGGAAACTGAGCCGCAGTCGTAAAAAAGGCGCGACCCGCTTCCGCGCGAAAGGACATTCATCGGGTCGAACAAAAGGCGCGAATCGAATAAGGGGGAGGCCTGCGGTCGTGTGTGGAGGTTAACAATGTCAAGGTGGTGACAGTCGATGTGTGCAATGCTCCCGGATCGTTATACACGCGACATTTCAATGCGTTGTTTATTTAAAGCGGCCGTGCCGGGCGAGGTACAATAGAGCCGGAGGAGGGCGGGGGTGAGCGGCGCACAAAAGCCGCGGAAGTACTCGGGCGATTAGCACCTGATGACTGGCTTCCAGCGGAGCGCTGGGCTTGCCCGACAGAGTATTAAACGCACTGCGAGCCCCCGGGATGATCCCCGATAGCGATCGTACGCAGCCTCCCCCGCGAGTAGTCCATTAGAGGTGCGCTTCGTGAGATTGCAGTACACGCCCTTCTAAACAGCGTCATAGTTTTAGCCGAGGGTCTTGCTAATTAAGGCATGCATTTTGCAGCTTCTTATGAGGTTGCCCTTATAGCGCTACGTAATTCGGTTGACTAATCAGTCGGTATTAAGCTGATTGAATTTGTTCAAGCGAGCATCAGGTGATTATTTAACATGATTAATATTGTATTGATCATTGTTTACGTCAGATTTTACGTCCGTCATTCATTAGGCATAGATCTGCATTTGATATAATGACTTCAAATGTCATATCCAATATAATGTATAAAAAATAAAATAATTAAACAATACGGCGGGACATCAAAAAACCGAAAGGTCACACCGAAGCTGCGCGCATCCCATTACGTTTTCAATACAGTCGCGGGCACTGTGAATTTTTCCTATCGGCCGAGCGAACCGAAGCGCGTGGGATATTGCGTCGCGGTGAAGCGAGAGCGACTCCGGCGGGGGAGGAGGGCAGAGGGTCGGAAAGGCGGAGGGCAGAGAGGGGTTGGATGCATGCAGCAGAACGGGAACGACAACAAGTTGAAGGCCCGTATATAGATGTCGCGCGGGCGCGCGCGCAACAAATGTAACAGTTTCAGTGCTTTTTACGATTCCCGGGGACTCGGAAAAAAAGCAGCGCCGACTGGATAAACGGCACTGCGGTGACGCTGACGCTTCGCCGAGAATACAATCGCTACGTGACGTTCGAGAGAGCGCCTTTTTACCCTGCCTGAAGCGCGTTTACCTGTACATAAACAGCTTTGTCGGTGGGGCCCTTTAGCGTCGAATGGATTAGAAAAGTAACGTCATTAAAACTCTATACGATATTTTACAATCGTATGAGAAGTTTTATATTCATCAATTATGCTACGTTTCAACTTTCTTGAGTGCGCGTAATTATTACGTAATAACTCTCCCTCTTTCTCTCTGTCTCTTTGATTATAAAAGAAACATGTAAGACAAAAATTGAATGTATTTTTTACTAATAAATCTTACTCGAATTCGTTCCCTCTAAATATGAATAAGTGAAATTTGACTAGAATAAGTGAATAGTCACTTATTTCACGTTAAATATCTTTCGCTTATTGCAGCAAGTGGAAGATTTTTCACGTGGAATAAGTGACTATTCATTTATTTTAGTCAAATTTCACTTATTTATTTTTACAGAGTTGACTTAGTAGTAAGATAATTTAACTCTTGATCCTGATTTTCTCACGTTATTTTCACCACTGATGACGTCATCATTCCGATAGGGCAAGTGTCTTACAAGAAACTCCCCAATAGAGCTTGAATATAAAGGGAACGAGCGCGCGCACGTTCTAAGCGGAATTTCAGCTACATACGCAACGTCCGCATTCCGCACGCAAAATTTAGCAACGAAGTGTGCGGTGGATGCTCGCGCACGCGCCGCCAAAAGCGAGCAGCCGAGTTGGAACGCGGGCAAGAAAGACAGCGGCGGCCGAGAGAGCGAGAAAGAGAGGCAGAGAGACCGAGAGAGCCGGCAGTTCAAAAAAAGCCGGGGGGGTCGCGCCCGCGCGCGTGGAAGCGAGAGTGAAGGTGGTACACGCGCGCACGGGGCAAGTCCGCCCTGGGGATGAAGCGCGAGGGGGTGGAAGCGGCGCCTCTCACCTTCTCGCTCGCACTCGCCCCAGGGGCGGAACTGCGGAGGGTGAAAGCGGCTGGGGCACTGGAGGGGAGAGAGCGGCAGGATGGCCGCGGATCAATACTCTCGGGCGCGCACGCGGAAAGAGACGCGGGGAGAGAGAGAGTGAGAGAGAGAGAGAGAAAGAGAGAGGGGGAGAGAGAGAGCTCGGTCAAAACCCATTTATGGGTTTTTCTGGCCGGCGCTCGTCGACGACAAAAAGCCCCCCCGATGACCGGAGCTTGACCGGACTCTCTTAATCTTCGGATACATTAAACAATGCCAGCGTGTTTGAGCAATCGTGGACGATAGAAGGAGAATGAACTAAGCAAAATTTTCGCTTATTTTCTTCGTCTTAAATACGAGTAGGTGGAGCTAAGTCATTTTCGTTTGTTTTAATTCTTTTAATCTTTAATTTCATTTAACACTGATAAAAATGGAAAATCATGCAACAGAATTTAGAAGTTTTTAATAAAGTAGCTTAAAATCATTTTGATAGAAATAATAATCATTACATCGTTCTTTTAAAAAAAAAATGATGTATTTTAAAAGTCAATAAAAGATATACAGAATTTCCCATTTCCGTAAGTAAAAGTTTTAGTACGTTTCATTGCAAAGTACGTCCTGATCTAAAATACTCCCGAGACCCATCGAGTCTCAAAGACTCCATCTCTCAAAACTCCGAAACTTACGCAGGTCTTCTCAGGGAAACAAGCGGAGCCCCGGAAACAATCGCCAGTAAAAAGGAAAAACGAACGAGCACGGGAACGGAGCGATAGCGGGTGAAAGGATCCCCGCGCAAAGAGGGAATAATTGAAAAAAAGGGAGGTAAATACAGAGAGAGGATACGCCGTGGGTCTCTCCCTTCTCTCTTTTACGCATTAAGCCCTCAGTGCGCTGGGCACAAAGTGTACGTAACCGCGGGAATTCTAATTAAGGATTTCGCCTCCTTGAATAACAAAAGCGAGCGAAGGCCGGCCGAAAGAAAGTGCGCACGGCGACGTGGTACGCACAGCCGACGATTTCCGACTCATCATCTGCATAATTTCCCGCGATATTCCGGGGCTTTGACGGGCGGTCCCCGGGATCGCCCGGAATTCGCCTCCCGCTATATACACCCGGAGGCGCGCATGCCGCCGTGGAAAAATACAATTTGCGCCTTATGAAATTGTTTGAAAACGCCGATGCGCCCTTTTTTCGGCTCGACTATATGCAAATTCCGCGACGCGCTCGAATACGAGGGACGAGGGACGATGCGGGGCCAGCCTGAAAAAAGAGCGAGACTACACTTCAAAGCTTACGGTTTGAATATATACGATCGGCGCATCTGCATGATATGAGCAGCTCGAGGTTATTAGTTTCGGTAATGTGCTTTAGCCTCTCAAGGGTAAATTTCATTACCGTGCGTCTAGGCGCATAAATTTTTCATTAACGACTACTGTCCAAACGCGTCACGGAAACCCTTTTTTTAGCAACGGCAATCAAGTGTTATTACTACTCGCTGCGATGAAAAATGAGCGGTTTCAAAACTCGTGTGTAAATGATGACCGAAGACGCGCCGGGGTGACATACTTTTTCGAATAAAGCTCGCGGGCCTCGGAATATCGATTCCTTCGGAGAGTGAACGCCTTTTTCTCGGCCCGCGCCCCCGCCGCTCACGTGCTTCCCCCTTTCTCCCCTTGTCACGCAGACATTCTGCCGTCGTAATTAATTTTCGAGTACGATATGAAATTTTCAAGCCCCAAGTTCTATCCAATTTATTTATCATCCTGCCACTGCAGCGTTAAAGTGCGATTTTTATAAAGTACCGCGCTGCACTCATAATTTAATCGAACGCAAACAAAAATATCGAGATATTTGGTATCTCCAGTCATTTCACCAAAAAATATATAAACAATAACAGTACTTATTTCAAAGGGTACAATGAAGATACCCGTGTGCGCGTTCGCAAAGTAAATAAAATGCGAATACGTATACCATATACAACAACTGCTGCCGTCATTATTGGAAATATTCATAAATATGTAATTTACATTATAACGATAACTAAAGAATTTAAAAACGTAAATGTCAACTCGTAAATGAATCGTTGTAAAATTTTACCCACGCATGGGTTATATATATTAAAGACCAAATCCACGTTATTTAACAGCCACGCACAGAGCAAAATCAAACAACATTTCAATAAAAGAGAGGATTAAACAATTTTCAAAGAATAATTGCTCTTCGGAACAAGTCATTGTTGAAACGGAGAACCGCCGCGAATATCCTCCGGTCCCTGTCCTCGTGAATTACGATGGCAGAACTCGCGCAACTTCGGAATTCACGATCTCCATTTTCTCGCTCGGCTATTCCATCGACTCTCGCGGTGAATATAAATCAGTCGCAGTGCACAGGCGCGCGTCGATACGTGAAAGAAATCATTATTAAAAAAAAAATGCAGTAAGAGAGAGAAGAAAGAGCAGAAATCGAAGCGCGAAAGGTATGTAATACACGAGAGGAAGGGGGAGGGGAAAATATAACGAGGCGGACAATGCGAAACTCACGGCGAGCACAAAGCGAATTAATTGCTTTTTATACGATTCCGCGGTGGGCGCCGCGACTCGATATTCCGCCGAATGGACCCGGGAGATTTTCAATTTCGGAGCGAAATTGAGTCGGCCGTCTTTCCGGAGCGCGGGGGAGGGGGTGGCGAAAAAAGGAACTGGGGCGAGCCCCATTTTCGCGGCCCGCTCCGTTTTCGCGCGACGCTCTTCGGGACTCGCCGATTAATGACCTTTATATCCCCCGTCCTTCTCGTTTTTTCTACTCTCGCTCGCTGCGCCCTGCTTTGTCGGCGAAATCGAACGGCCGAGCGACCCTTAATAATGGAACCGAGCGATTTCGGTTACGTAACGCGAGAGAGGATGGGGCGGGGAAAATATCGGGTGCACCCCCCTCCAACCCGATTAATTGCGATTGCATCAACTATTGCGCCGTAATCTTTTTTTTTAAGCCCTGTACACAGTTCTTCGAACTGAACGGCTATATATTATGAGTTATCTAACTTTTTGCGTAAACCAAATGGAAATTGCGATTGATCATACTCTACTACTGGATTTTATCGTGATGATTGTCATTATTATATTTTTATTTTATTACACATGCTATTACACAGTATATTTGTTACCGTACCTCCTGCAGAGTTTAATTTTACAAAAGTTATCAAAATTCATATATATCTAGTTAATTAAATGATATGATATTATTTTATTGTTTGATTGACTCACGTAGGTCATCAAATTTACATCCATAAAATTTTAATTGATATAACGTGATACTTTATTTTAATAAAATTATAGTTTAATAAATAATTATTAATATAGTGCTGCCCTAATTTAATGTAAATCTCATTATATATGCGAATAATTATTAATAAATTCATTTTATTATTTTAATACCTTCAAAGTAAAAGTAATTTATGGATAAATAAATAAAATATATGGTAATAACTAAATTAAGCGTTAAACTGAATTTAAATTAAATTTAAGTCATCCGGCAGACGTTTTATGAAGTTTATCTAATCCTGTAATAAATAAAATTGAAAGCATCCCACATCCTGCAGGTTTCTTTTCCTCATCCACCACCGGAAGATAACCCCAATCTCTTCATCAATCATACGTACCCCCTTAGCTTCTAGAAAATCTCCTCTAAACTATTTTCAAGCCATAAATATTAATAAAATACTCAATAATAACAGACTTAATAAAAAGAAATTGAAACTCCTTAAAAATTCCACATCCACTTATAATTCTCCTATTCGCTGGCAATTAAGGTGGTTATCGTGATTTTTCACTTTCTTAAGAAGTTGCTCAAAAAAATCATACGCGTAGCTTTTACTTTAA
>JAWWEN010023104.1:0-18119 GCA_035582955.1 Sycophila texana | reverse complement strand
GCCAAGCAGAGTAAAACATCGAGCCAAGCAGAGTCAATTGGAATGTAAGTATAAATAGGTCATCGAGCAGCTGAGCCTAGCAGAGTAAAACATCGAGCCAAGCAGAGTCAATTGGAATGTAAATATAAATAGGTCATCGAGCAGCTGAGCCTAGCAGAGTAAAACATCGAGCCAAGCAGAGTCAATCGGAATGGCATCGAGCAGCTGAGTCGGAATGGCATCAAGCAGAGTCAATTGGGAGCATGCAGAGCAACGATTTGAATCTTCCTCCTCTCAGGATTCGCTCGTTTGACGGTATGGCGGCTGCGCTGTGAAAAGCGCGGGGGTGGGGAGACCGAGCCGAGGGCAAGCGCGCGAGGGACGGGAGGAGCGACGGCAGACTGACTTCCGGGCTTGACCAGGCAAGTTATTCATTTCTGCGAATTGCTTTTTCGATTTTTGTATCGAGAACTGCTGTATTTTGTATTGTCACTTAAAGTTGTGTCGAGTAAAATATTTGACATTCCCAACCTCAACTGAGTCTTGTTAATTTGCCCACCTGTCCCCAACACCAGCAGTCGTCACGGGCAGACGCAAGGTGTCGGGGGAACGTATCACCGAGCCAACGGAGCGTTCACCCACGCGGGTCCAACCAGCAAGGGTCGTCAAGGTCGTGCCTGAACGAGCGCTTAAGCCGCGGGGGCGAGGCAAGCCGTCCGCGAAGATGTCGGACTCCGAGAGCGGGTCAACGTCAGCGCAGACCTTGAGGATGGCCGAGCTCAGGAGAGAGCTCGAGCGGATCAAGGCGGCCCTACAGGAGCAGGCGGAGGAGGCCGAACAACGAGTGCGCGCGGCGGTGAGAGCTACGCAGGAGCAAGCACAGGAGGCAGTGTGACAGGACCGAGAGGAGCTGGCTGCCCTCCGAGAGCGACAGGAGCGGGTGCGCCGGGAGCAGCAGGAGCAGGCGCCTCATGAACAGCCGGAGGAAGAGGCGCAGAACAGCGGAATGATCCCGCAACCAATGACCATGCCGCCGGACGGGTCGGCGGTGGGAAGCGCACAGCAGCCAGTGACGTCATTGAGGTATCCACAGCAGCAGGCATTCGGGCAGTCCACCCCGTGCCAGAACAACATGTCGACTCTGCCGCAGGGGTCACACGTGCTTCCCGTGTCGGCCGACCTCGAATGTGCGATACACTGCTAGAGAGGCTGACCAGGGCGCAACGGCTAGACGAGGGGCTGAAAGCAATCCGGCAGGCGCTGACGAACGGGGAGTATAAGGATTACTCGCTGAGAGGCACGCTGCTCTACAAAGGAGAAGGAGAGGACGGAAGGCTGGTTGTGCCGAAAGGCATGCAGCGAGAGATAGTGCAACGGGCGCACGAAGTGGGGCACTTCGGTGTAAAAAAGACGACCGAGCGACTGCAGGAGCAGTTTTACATCCCCAACGCGAGGAAACGAGTGGAGGCATGCATCGAGAATTGTCTCACGTGCATCTTAGCGGCGAGAAAGCAGAGCAAGGCAGAGGGATTGCTAAACCCCATCCCAAAGCACGACACGCCCCTGCACACGCTACACGCCGACCACGTGGGCCCATTACCATCGACGAAGAAGAAGTATAAACATCTGCTCGTAATAGTGGACGGATTCACCAAATTCACATGGATATTCGCGACGAAGTCCACGGGCGCGAAGGAGACGCTGAAAAAAGTGAAGGTAATGGCTCAGCATTTCGGTTACCCCGCGAAGGATCATTACCGACAGAGGAACGGCCTTCACGGCCCAAGAGTTCCAGGAGTTCGCCAGAGCAAACGACATACAGCACCTAACCATCACCACAGGGGTGCCAAGAGGAAACGACCAGGTGGAACGGGTCAACGCGGTGGTCGAGGCCCTCTTCCAGAAGATAGCCATCGAAGAGCCACTGAAGTGGTACAAATACATCAGCAGAGTGCAGCTGGCACTAAACGGCTCATACCAACGTGCAGTGGGTACGTCGCCGTACGAGCTGCTTTTCAACTCGCCGATCTCGTGGAGGAAGCGCGAAGGCGCCAGTTCGACGACGAACGGGAGGAATCAAGAGAGCGAGCCAGGCAGCAAATAGTCAAAGTTCAGGCGGAAAACAAGAGAAGCTATGACCGAAAGAGAAAGGAGGCCACCAAGTATACAGCAGGCGACATCGTTGCGATCAAACGATCGCAGGCCGGGCCAGGGCTAAAACACTTTATCAAATTCCTGGGTCCCTACCGAGTCACAGCCGTCCAAAACCGACGGAGAAGGGCCAAACAGAACAACGTTCTCGGCCGATAACATGAAGCCATGGAGAGGCTTCGCCGACGATCTGGACAGCGACGTCGAAGAAAACAACGATAGTGACGGCGGCGAAGAAGACGGCGACGGGGCCTAGAGCGGCCCACTTTCAGCCAAAACATTTAATTTTAAGTCAAGAATTTATTTCATGTACCAAAAGATTATATCCTGTTATTTTTTCCTACGACATATCGGAAAAAAACTTCGATCTTGAGATGAGAGCGAGTATTGAGAGGGGCCGCAAGGCCCAGCCCCTAAAACCAATGGGGAAAACTCGAGGACCGAGCGGGATAGCAGGCTTAGTCCCATTGGAGAGAAAAGCTCTGAGTGCAACGCCTACGGCCCACGGGCCCCGAGAAAGGGCAAGAGGAGGGTAGAGGGAAAAAGGTTCGACTCGGGTCAGCGCGGACAGGTCACAACACTTCGTCCGACTCGAGCGACAAGGCAAGTCCTTTTTCCGAGCGCTAGAATCGCGTGCGACTTTGTATTGTATTCTATAGTTTAACTTGCGCCGTATTTTCTTTATGATTATTTGTGTTACGTTTATAGTTTACACGTTATTTTCTTTATAGTTATTTGTATTCCGTTTATATTTTACGAGTTATTTTCTTTGGAATTAGTTATATTACGTTTATATCTCACTTTAGTCACTTATCATTGTTATAGTTTTATAATAAATTCGAGTCACTTCAAATTCACGACCATATTTATTCCTACTCCGTCTTAACCCGAACAAGTGGTATTTTGTAGGATCCGTCATACAAGAGCGGGTAAATAAGTTCAACTCGGTGTCTAGGGTAAATATGGTTAAGGTTTATTAAATACGTAAACTCTCTAGCTGCCACTCCATGCGTGTGTACTCGATAAAGGACGCCTCCGAACTGAGGTGGCTAGCCCTCTCGGCCTAGCCCCTCGGCCGCGTCGCCTCATCCCCTCCAGTACGGTACAATGGGACCGCATGTCCCATTGGCCCGGCTTGGGGTTTCCTCTTTGGGTTTTCCCCCTTGGGTTTTCCCCGCGCGGCCCGTTTGGGTTCTCCCAGGGCTTGAAATAACTTGTAAAGGAAATTACTTGTATAAATTTAGTTGCACGAGTACATCGAATTCGCAAACACCTTTTTAACGTTCATGAATTTCGCCAAGAAATGATATAGTTGTTTACGATTAAAATGGAAAAATTAAATTATGGCGAAGTGTATTATATGTTAAATGAATTCTTTTGTCGTTTTTCTCAAACTAAACTCTTACGTTTGTGAGCACGAAAATTACCAGGGAATTCAATTAGTATAAACTTCTCAGAAAAAGGACATAATTCAACTAAAGTTAAATAAAATTAGTGAAGTTGATACAAATACGTTTCATGTCAAATATCTTTCACTTATTCCCATAATTGGAAAATTTTGACTATTCACATATTTGAGTGAAATTTTACTTATTCGTTTTTAGAGAAAACGTTTTATGTTTCTCAGATATTTGTTTTTTTTTTCAAGTAGAAAGCATTTAAGTTATTTTTTCTGGGAACGAGTAGAAATGCATTTTATATAGGTCGTCTACTCGATGAAATTGATATTTTGAAACAGACTGGCAGTTATGTCCTTTTTTTAGGAACAAGGCACTTACACTTCCTTCTGTTGGGAATGTTGTCATTACGTGTTATCAGCTGCAACTTTTTTTTAGTAATATTTCGGCTAATTTTGCTTGTGTCAAGTAATATAGGACCCTTTACGGACTGACGGTGCTTAAGTGAAGTTACGCAAAAACAGAAGTTGTGCCCGTTTGCCGAGAAATCACAAAATTTATTTAATTTATTTGAGAATTAAATTTCCATTAAGGTAAATCAACAGAATGAAAATGAGCAGCAACGAGGAAAGACTTCTCATTGAGTAAAGGAACTGGGACCTCCAGAAAAAGAATTTAGAAATGTCCTGGCATCTGGCCAAAGATTGAAATGCGGTCGCGCTATCACATTTAGAAGACGTTGAAAAAGAGACACTTTTTATTTATATTTACTAAGAACACTCATTTCCATTACAAATATTTTTAAAGGTAACGCTTTTCATTTTTGCTTATCAAATATGGAAGCTAAGTACACGAAGCAAATTCATATCTAATGAAAGAAACATGTAAAATTTCAAGTTGAATTTCATGCGAGCAAGCGTCTTTTTGGTATTTACGTAAATTAGATTTTACGTGCAGATGCATAAAATCAAGCGAGAAACGTGGAATTAAATGATGCAACGTAAGGAGCGAGAAAAGGAAGGGGTTGGCGCATGCGGAACGAAAGGGGAAATTGTACGGACGTCAGGAGGAGATAGCCCTGCGCGATGGTATGATGCAATTTTTTTACATATTCTAGAAGGGCTGTTTTTAATTTTCTTGACGTTGGAATGCGGTTTTCGCTTTTTTTTAGATGAGAGAGATATTTTTTTGCGTAAAATTCATACTGCGAGCAACTATAAAAATATTTTAGAATTTCGCAAACATATTCAACGAAAAATATTTCCTGCACTGAAAACTGCAATTTTTAATAAAAGCAATGAATGTGGGATTATGTGTAATTGGTCAACTTATAGTTAAAGTTTCTATAAGAAACCTTGCTTACTGGCAACAATTTCTGATTCAAATAAAGTAATTCACTAATCATCAGATTGTCAAATGTCTGACCAAGATAAGATTTAATATGTATGGAAAATAATTAATCGGAATCAATAAATCATTTAGAAAAAATGAAATGGGATGTAAAACCCAAAAGCTATCATATTCGCGTTGGTATTCGCTTCATTTCTTCAAATTTAAAACCAATTTTCAAAAAATGTTCGCTCTTTAATGCCCTGTATAATGGGGGATATAACATCTAATTTGAATTTCAGAATTTCAATTAATTCCATCCAGAGCTCTATAGAAATACAATGAGTTGAAAGATTTATAAATATTGCTCATAAACGTTAAACTTTTCAACCCATTTTTGTACAAAAATTCTTTGCATCAGTTTCGATGACGTGAACGAGTAATTTTTTAAAAAATTCGTGTTATTCTGGAAGAAATAAAGAAAATATCGAAGTTTGCATGGATCAAGATTCCTAACCATGAATTATACATCCGATTAATTTTGTACAAGGGTATATCGCTATGCATTCTTCTCTCAATATTCAACATATAAATCTTGTCACACATATATTACGGGAATGCAGTATACCTGTCGCGCCCAACGGTCAAATTTCGGAAGCAGCTCTCTATATTTGCCTCCCTCAGGAACCGGGTCGGTAAACATTTATCCGTCCAAACGTACGCCGGCAAACTCGAAATAGCCTAAATATCCATATGCAAAGAGATTTATTTATCCCCGGCTTACTTCTCATCGACTATCCCCATATTTTCCACGGCGAGAAGCTCGCACCGCAGATATCGCGGACTCCTTGAAAATGCACTTAGCCTCCGCCACGGCTTCGAGCTTCCGACAGCGAAAGCGAATTAGGCTGTAGGGCTCCAGGAGATACTCGGCGTGTTCGGTCCCCGAACGTATTGTTGCAGCACCGACAGTCGAGTGCCTCGCGATGCTTTCGATGCATACATATCGAGCAGCTGGGGAGCGGTCGCGCGTCGCCACGCAGCCAGACAAGCGCAAACCGCCCTCGGCTTGCTCGCATAATTTAGACGTGCACGAGAGGGCTTTTTGCGCCACCGCATCCCGCCAGATTTCCGCTCGGCGAGTTTTTTTTAAAGAGGCGCGTACACGCCGACTTATATCATGGAAAAACGGGAGGTGCTCACACTCCTTCGTCGTATGAACTTTGCGATCCTTCGACGAGGAGGTTGCGAATGAATGAATGAATGAAAATGCGAGGGCACGACGTACAGACGTAGAAAATACTTTGAGCTTTTTTGCGAGCTCGTGGCGTAACTTTTCAATGGAAGTACGTAGCGAGCTTAAAGTGTAGCAACTGATTAAGATTATTATACTAGTATAATAGACAAGAAACTTCCTATTTAATAATAATTCAACGGATTTTAAAGTCCTTACATAAATTAATTCGTGGTTAAACTTAAAAGTAATAACTTACATTTAGAGTAAAAACTACTATTGATGATAAATTATGCGATAAAGTATAAATCTACATGCATTTTATCTTATTCAAGTTGTCATTAAGTCTCAAATTGGTAGTACAATTTTGTTCGAAAATAGGATGATGGATTCTAATAATTGTATAATTGAACGAACTTACCAAGTGAAGTTCGATTAAAATTGTATGAGCGCCTCCTCCGAAGAGATCAAAAGGTTGGAGTACTACCTTTTGATCTTGAGGAGGAGGCGCGATATTATACAATTTAAGTATATTATACTTAATATATTACCAGATTTGTATAAATATAATTCTATTTAAAACTTATCGTATTGTGTAAAAAAATTACTCTGATCCATAAACGTGCAATTAAAACTTATATAAAATCAAAATTAATTGTTCCGTTTGTATAAATTTTTCTTTTTTATAAAGAAAGAGAAATATATAGCATCGACGATCTCGCGGAAGGAGGACCTTTCTTCACCGGCAAACGAGATAGGATCTTTTTCCGTGGTATCGTCGGTACGTAAAAATTACGAAACATAGTAAAATTTAGAGTCTCATAAATGTTAACATACAAATCTTTTAATAAAATTTACTATAAAATTTCTCACTGTATACTACTTGAATCTCCTTAAAATGTTAATTCTATTTTATTTCTTTATTTCATTAAAACACCAGACAGAAACTGTAGATGCATAAAAAGCGCACTACGATACGGTAAAATTTTTACAGGGCTAATCACGTCCCCTTTTTTATTCAGTGCGATGTCACAGTAGTGCCCTAACACGCTGTACACGTTCTTGGCCCCGGTCGAAGCACCGAAGACAGAGAGAAAGTCCCCGAGCCGAAGTAATAAAAAAAAGGAAGGTAGCGAAAAAAGAGATATCATCTACAGCTGGTCCGGGGCAATTTCACCGCGTGTCCTCGTAAATCAGAGCCGGAGACTAAGTTTTCGGGGTGAACGCCGTCGTCGCGTCGCAGCATCTGGGTCAGTCGTAGTCGGCGAAGCTCGAAAATCCCGTAAGCGTCGTCGATGACTCCGGCGACAATGCCCGCACTTCGCGAGCGCGCTGATGAAGCGGACCCGACGATTAATTGCCCACGCGCCGAGCTCCCCCCGCCTCGCCTCGAAGGATAATTCCTTCGAGGGCTGGAGTGGCTTCGCGTTCTAATTGACCTTTTTACGAAGAATCGACTATTTCTCATGGCGATACGGAGTGCCAGCTTTTTACTTCGACGAATATATTTACAGTGATTCGAGGAAACTTTTTATCTGAGCCAAACGGAAAGCGACGGCTGGCTCGGACAGTTTGGTAATTAAAATTGTGTAATATCGAATATTCTAGTAGAGCTTGATTTGAGAGCTAAAGCTGCACATTTCTTTTTATGCGAAAGAACCATAGAGAAATATGAACAGCAGTTGATCAGAATATAATTAACTTTCTGGTGACTAGGGGGATTGAGCGCGCTACGCGCGCCTCGTAGGATTTATTAGGCTATATGATGACAATCTTTCTCTCTTGATATTCAATTTTTTTTCTCGAAATTCAAAATCGTTCCGATATTTCTGATATTTTCGAATAAACGATCAAAATATCGAACGCTCAATTTATATGAAAGATTGACCAACTTATAGTTAATATTCTGACTATAAGCCTGCCTACTGACGGCACACAAATGGAACGAAAGCGATGAAATATTATCACACGTAAATCATGATTATTATACATGATTAACATATGATTATCACTCGGTTGTTGCAAAAAATATCTTATCATGTAAATATCACGTGATCAAAATTTCGTCTTAAAACATGAACAAATGAACATAACAAAAAACAGAAAAAGGTCTGGGGATACAAAAAAATCAAAACAAAACGAATGAACCGAGTTTCATTAAAATCGAGTAATAAGATCCTGAGATAAAACGTGACACACACACACACACACACACACACACACACACACACACACACACACACACACACACACACACACACATTCTCTCTCTCCTCTACACACACGCACGTGCACATACAAGCGCACGTATATATGCGGCTGGACAGAGCTTGTCGCGTGGGCGATATGGGACAACAGTTTTCATACGTTGCCGTGTTACACCGTCAATCCCACCGACCTATTTCATTCGCATTGTTTATAACGATCTACCCGCTGGCTGGCTGGCTTTGATCACTTCGATTATTTCGATCGGGACCGATCGACCGATCGCTATATCCATATAGACATTTTCAAAAAAAAAAAAAAAAAAAAAAAAAAAAAAAAAAAAAAAAAAAAAACGTCATAAAATGATCGAAAAACACTCAAAACGAATTTCTAACATGTTTCTAGAGAAACTTTTTTTTTAAAACGATTACAAAGCTTCCTCTGCGAGAAAGCAGTATGAAGATATCGGAATACAGCAATTGGTAAAATAGATCCAACAATACCACAGTAGTATGTTTTTCATTAGATTCTCAGTTAATTTCCGACATATTTTAATTAAATGTCCGGTAAATAATTAATCATAATAAATGGGCGGTCAATAAAAATTAATTAAAAATTAAAAATTAATTTTTTACTAGGGTAACTGGCCTTAAAAAAAAAAGAAAAATATCCCATTTGAACAGAATTTGTTTTTAAATAATCGGAGAACCTCATACAGTCACCGTCGAAGCTATAGCCCCGCGCCACTCGAATGAAGGCAACTCTTGCCGAGAAAACTACGCGACCCACATTTTCTCATCGCGCGAGGCCATAATCATAAGCAATTCATGTTCGAGCGCACCGGAACTTAACCACCGCGAACCCTATCGTTACACCTAATGCGCGTTATTTAGCCTGGCGATTTTATAATGGAGCGTTACATTTTTAAACGAGGATTCAGATACATACCTGCCCTCACGAAACACCAATTAAATTCTAATAAAAACCTCAAGCAAACATTGGTTTTGAAATTTGTAAATAATAAACAATACAATGCAATGCATTTGTTTAGGAAATATAGAAAAAACGACGTTTCGATAAAATACAATAAAAATTGTAACGAGCAATGGTAAGGTCGTAAAAGTTGGATCTCGAATTTCCAAAGAAACTAGATCTTTCACTTCGCGAATATTGCAGGAGACAAGGAGCGTTACGAGCGCGAGTAGAAGGTACGCAAGAAAAGACCGATTGCACCTGAAGGAATTCGCGCCGATTCCTCCTTCTTCCGCGCAGCTGAAGTCTCGGGGATTTTCGACGGCGACTGCTTATGAATAATAAAACGAGAGGGAAGCCGGGAACTCCTGCTCCGCGTTTCTACCGTCCTGCAGACTTTAACAACATTTTAAGGGACTAATTTTCGGGATTACCAAATGACATCGCTTTTCGAAGGGAGCGTGCATTAAAGCTCTTCGAGCATAAAATTTTCTCGCTTTCTATATTTTATATTTCGCTCCCGTCCGGTAAAAAGGGAGGGAAAATTTTAATCTGCTTCAGCTGCGGAGAGCGCGTTCATAATGGACGAACGAATGCTTTCCGCTTTCATGAAATAGAGTGTGATGAGATCTTTTTTCTCTCACTTTCTCAATTGCAGTGTTATTTTCAAAAGATTCATGCATCCCTAGAGGAATTCTTTTGCCAGACGTGCGAGAATAAAAAGAAAAGAATGCACATATCCAGAGCGTAATTATCACGCAAAAGTGCGCGTTGCAAAAGTAGTCGGAGAACTTAAACATAATAGAGGTAGAAAAGTGAAATCAAAACTAGACGAGTGAAAAATATATAAAATGAAAGAAAAAAGTGTGTTATATACATCCATCTCATTGTCTTTTATCACAAAATAACGAAGAGACGAAAGAGAAAACAAATGCGCTGCAATAACAAAAGCTGGAGACCTGAATATAAAAAAGGAATACACTGAGAGAAATAACTCAGCAAATATTATTATACCTGTTGAAAATATTACTAAATAGCACAGTAATCTCTTCACAAACTGTAAAATGTGGCTTATTTACTGTATACGTAATAATTTTTATGTAGTTTTTTAAACATTTCTGAATTGTATGAAAAAAATTAGTTGAGTGTAGTAGTAAAAATTAGAATAATTTATGAATTTTTACGGACAAGCAAGTCATTTTTCATGCACAGTATGTATCTCCGGTTACTAGAGGGCGCATTCAAACTCGCAAGTGGCGGGATGTATAAGGCCGTTTAGTTGAATCAAATATTAACTGCAATAGTCAGCGATAGTTACTAGAAATTTAATTTTGATAAATAGAAGAAATCGTTAGTAGAAATTGCTACTAACTTAGTAAAATTGTTAGAATTCAAGGAATATCACGATCTCCGTGAGAGGTTGATAATGATGACATTTCCAGTTTATTCGTGTGATTAAAAATGGTCAAAATTGAAGGAATACCACGATTTCCATGTCAGGTTGGTAATTTTTACATTGCCAGTCTCTCCGTGTGGTTAAATTACTGTACTACTTAGTAAAATTTACCGAACAAAATAATAAAAGCTATACTATAGCATTTCTCTCAGTATAGAAGCACGCAACGATCCATCATAGTCCGCAAGATAAAAGAATCGAGGAAACGTCAAGAAAAAGAAAAAAATCGTCGATAATAAATGCAGGCGTGGGTTACCTGCACGCGGCCCATTGGCGGCGAGACCACGAGGAAGATCCTCATAGTAGCCTTCAAAAAGTCGTCGTGGTGCCGCTGGCTCGACTCGTGCAGCGCCTGCTCCGATATGCTGGCGCTGCTCTGGGCGGTCTTCCGCCTGACCTTCCTGCGTATGCTGCCCACTAGCCTTCGCCAATCCTGTCCGGACGCAGCTTGGGCGGCGGTCGGGCCTCCTCCGCCCCCGCCCCCGGGCCCCCCTGGCTGCTGGCACTGCTGCTGCCTCGGCGGCTGCTCATGGCCGGCCGCCGCTGTCGCCGAGCTGCTGGACGAGGGGCTTAGCTCGCGGCTGGCCCTACGGCTCAGGCAGCGGCCCACCGGGCTGCCCGGGGACGTCGACACCGTGCCGCCCGGGGCCGCCTGCTGGCCGCCGCCGCTGCTGCTGCTGCTGCTGCTGCCGCCACCGCTCAGCCGACGGACCAGGCTGCGCAGGGTACCCTTGCGCGACGACGGCGACGACTTGGCCGCGGGCTCCGCCGGACCCCTACGCCACGCTTCCACACTTTCGGCCTTTGGCGAACCGCCCTCAAGGCATGGCTGACCGTGCCCGGCGATCGCCGCTAAGAGGACCGCGTGCGCCGCCGCTACGACGGCGCCCAGGCTACCAGATCCCCCTGCAGCCGGCGCGTCATCTCTCCCGCGCGCCCATGGCGAGAGGCGCGCGAGGGCAGGGGGGATCCGCGCCGCCGGTCCGATCAGTGGCCCCAAGTCCTCAGCAGCATCGGCCGCTCAGTCCGCTCGTCCTCGCGGCGGGAGAGCCACGCCTCCGGCCGCCGAGGAGATATAGCGCGGAGGAAGACAATGCCGGAATCCTATGCTATAGTGGGTCAAGGCCGCCGGCGGCGAAGCCGACTACTCTAGGCCCGACGTGTCGTCAGCCTCTCTCTCTCTCGCTCACTCTCTCTTTCTGTCTGTGCCTGTGTGCGTCGCCCGAAGATCGATCCGCCGTTCCGAAGCGCAAGCTCTCGCTTCGATCCGCGAGGGACGGACTCGGTAAAAGGGGGTACGCCGCCGCCGCCTGGATCGTCCTGGCTCGCTCTTTTCGGCCTCGGCGAGCTTACAAATTCACTGTGCTTTGTGCATTGCAGTCTGGTGCGCTCTCGGCATCTGTGCAGAAAGTGAACATTTATTTTCTCTTAGGTGGATATTTTTTTGTGGGTACTTTATGGTATGTGCGAATTCACGAAGCTTGAATGTAATTTGTCGATTAACAAACTTCTATTTGATTACTTAAACCTATAGGTCTTTATACGATTTTTCGCTTTTTGGTGCAACGTATTTTCATTTCGACCCGTTCTGGATCCTTACAGTCTTTTGGAAAACTGTCTTTTTTGCAGCAAGAATTTTCCTACAGGTTTTCTAATAACATGTTACTGCATCAATTGTATAATGTATAAAAAGCGAAAAATCGCATTCAAAACTATGAGTTTGGTAGTAAAAAAAATTTAGTGATAGAAAAATCACGTTCAGGAATTTTTTATAAAGGAAGAAACACTTAGGGCCAGAAAAATTTTGTCTGATATTCAACGTGACTCCTCAAAAAAATGGGTTCATTTTTTTATGAAGTTCATGGATTCGCACATATGTAACTTGGGTAACTTGGTCATTTTGCGCTAGGAGAACCTTGAGATCGTGATTGTACTACTGGAAGCTAGATTAGTTGCTACCTTTGAACGTCAAACTAGCCTAATGTAGGACAGGGTATAGTTTCTTATATCTATTTGGATCATTAGAGTAAAAGCAGCTTTATCTAGATTTAGGGGCTGATAATAATAACATAGTCATTTTCTTTCCAAGTAGAAATAAAAATTGTTGTTAAGCCTAATTGTTTGATCACTGCAAAATTATCCTTTATTTTCTGGGTCAATTGAGTGAAAATTTCTATTTCGACATTTTCCAAATTAGAATACAAATGTTTTTTCAACTAGCCTCTTTACTGAAGTTTACTATGTAGTGTGCTATTACGTAATAAATTTTAAAACAAGGCTAAGCGTTTCCATCACTTTTTCCGTTTAAAATTATTGTTGCAAAATGTAAAATTCTGAAATAGCTCAAGTGATAATTGTCTTACAAATATTCTGCTTGGTAAAAAAAGATACTTCATTTTTTTCGAAATTGAGTTTTTTCTATCTATTTCCAATTATTGGGGATAAGTAAATCTAATTGAAAAATTAATTATTCAATAAATTTACAAATAGTTCCATCGCAATATATAATTCGATTAAATAAAAAAATGAAGACACATTGAAAAATGTACTTATAATCTTTTCCCTTTGTAAAATCATCGAGCAAAGCGAACAGTTATAGTAATAGTTAATAATCGTGAAAGTAGTAAAAGATTTTTTTATTAAATATATATAAAAACAACATATCCTTGTAACTCTAAAAATATTTCTATTAAATCGAATCTTTTATTTTTGACTTTATTATATTATTAACAATTGTTTAGATACACCTACGTATCTTTTTGCTCAAGATGGTATAGTATATTGCTAACGTATTCTATTATATTGCTTCTTCATTTTACAAATTACTTTGTTTATATTTTTAAAGCGCCAAAAACCTGCGCCCTGCAGATTGTCAAAAGCGAATTTGCTGCCGAAAGTTTAGTCCAGCGAAGGATTGTCCTGGCCAGCTGCAAGGTGACGTTTACAGGAAACTTTTACCGGGAACTCTCACGCGGGCGACGCAATGCATACAACGGCGCAAGTTTCTCCGTAGGATAAGACGAGCGAGTTTCGGCGCGGGTCACGGTCTGGTGTCACGGCCGTAATAGCGCTCCGCGAGAGTGAAATTGGCCGTGGCTCGGAAGGGCCTCTCATTTGGGACAACTTTCCTTTATTGAATTTTAATTCGAAAAGTCGCGGCGGCTGCGTCGGCGAACTTCGCGTTTTCACGGTCATCTCGGGTACGTTTAAGTTTGCGGCTTTGAGCTGCCGAGCGAATGCTAGCCTAGGATTTGGTACACTAGCAAATTGAAAAGCGAAGTTTTTTCTAATTTTTTAAAATTACACAAAAACAATTTTTTTCTGTTAATATTTATACTATAATAGCAACTAATCGATGAATAAACTCGTTTTATGGAAGAATTTTGATATTTTAATGTAAATAATTAATAAAATTGCAGTATGTTTTGATATATGTGATACTAAAAAAACAAAAATCGATTGCGAAAAGCTTTCGAAAAAATTTAGGATTCTACGTGTATAATGCATAAATCATGTGTAAGTAAAATGAAACTATATAATAAATCCTTTTCAGACATTTGGTGAATACGTGTAAGGTTAATACAAATAATAAAAAAATTATTCTGTACAAAATTTTACTTATATATTTTTCTAATCGCAAATACTAGAGTTTAGTCTGAATGCTGAAATTTTTACCATACCATTCACTAAAAATTACTATAGTTGATTTTAAAATTTACTGTTCTTTAATTTTACTACAGTTTGTAGCAAAATTTAACAGAAATCGAGTTAGTCGCAGTAATTTTTCGTGTACGTTATTGCAAATTTTGATGCAACATATTTCTTTGTGCAGGTATAGTAAAAAAATTGATAATTAATTTTTCTAAATTTTACCCACATTGTCATAATAAAGGACACTTTTTATTTAGTGATAACTAATATTAATAATCAAGTCAACATGAGAATAGAAAGCGGATTCTGAATATCGATCGTTCCTTACACCATCGTGTCGCCAAACAATACCCCAATAAATCCCATTGTATTTGTTTCATCAAAAATAGAGTATATACATATCGTGCTGCTAATGACACTCGTGGGTGATTTACAGATCATCCAATATTCAATCGCAGGCCATCCGAAAAAGGGAAAGCCGATTAATTGCGGGAAATATCGTCCCGACGGATCCGGACTCGAAATATTATAGCAGTGATAAAGTACTCCACGGCCATCCCGGTGCGCCGATCAATTACATTAACGCACGACGCCACTTTACCATTCGTCAATCAGCAACTACTATAAAGACATTACCGGACTTCGGGATTCTCGCTAAAGGGTCATATTTATGCCTCCCTCTGCGCAAATTTTCCTCGACCGTTTTTTTCTCGTCTCTCCTTTCCGTCCACGGGGTCGGAGGGGATGAGGAACTATAACTATGAACAAGGGTTTATAGGCTTATAATGCGGCCTGCTCGGATCATCGTTGTACATCACACTGTCGAAATACTACCACCCCCTGCTCTCACTCGCACCTCTTCTTTTCTCTTTTTATTTATAGCCGAGGCTCCGGCCCTTTTAGAACGCGATATCGCGAAGCTCGTCAAGGAGGACAAAAAATGGCGCGGAGAAATGGACCGTGCATGTCAGGTAGAATTTACTGGTCTTTTGAAAGTAAAGCATTGTCACGTAAAAAAGAGTACGTAGCGCGTAAAAAAGAGAGTTCGCGGTCGAAAGTTTTTGTCCTGGTCCAGGCGGGCGTCTTTTTTTCCCTCACTCTTTTTGTTCGGTTAAGGGCGGATCTGGGGGGGGGGGGGGCGGTTAAAGTTCAAACGTGGACAAGTGAATTTTAAATAGAACTGAGAGGAATGCTTGATGGTATCGCATTTGCGTTACATTCTGTGGAGATTGAAATTTTTTTTTATTTTTTAAGCGAGAGGGACAAAAAAAATTGTCAGTGCACATATAACGTTCTTTCATTTCGTGACAAAGGCACAGCGAGGGGATCCGAAAGCAAAGTCGATAACGATTTTCTCATTTTGGCGAAAGGGTGCCACAATTTTTTAGTATCAGAATTTGGAGCTGCTTTAGACTGCAGCCTATTTGAATTACAAAACAAGACCGAGACGAGACCATGCAAAAAACTTTGAACCAATATAAAGGAATCGAGTCTCTCGATCCTATCTTGAGCCTAAGAAAACAAATTTCTAATTTCTAAAATATTATACTGCTTTTATTTACAATCGTAATAAATTATAAAGTTATTGAAGTTAACGAAGAAAAATAATTATTTTTAATAGCGAAGACTTGAGACAAGACGAGACCAGGCCTACAGTAACAACCAAAACAAGACTTTCGAAAAATCTCGCCTTGGCTTGGTCTCGCGGCGTACAACCGTAAATTCAGAATGTAGGGATAAACAAACCCCGATTCGAATGTAATTTGTATTCGTCTATAAATATTCAGTAACGAAAATACAGATAATTCACTCGATGCCGTTGACGCAGTAAATATCGGAACGGAAAGAAGTCAACCTCGATTTCTTATCGGCAGGTGTCTTAACTTCGATTATACACGCCAAATACCTTCCAATATCCGGTGGAGGGGGGAGGAGGTGGCGAACAATTTCGCTCGATTGTGAACGCGAATGAATTTTTATGAAGTGCTGAACTCGCGCGCCCGCGATTCCTCAAAATCTCGATTTCACCGACGCGGCATTCCCTTCTCCTCCTTTTTTCACCCTCCACCCTTTCCGAGCCGAGTCTGATTAATCGTGGCTGCTCGTATATTAAACAGAATTCGGGTCGACGAAAAATCTTTTTGAGGGAGAGGCGATTCGCTTAATTGAAACTTAATTGAAGATCCTCCGCCTTCTTTGTTCGCGAGAGTGAGGAGCTCGCCTCGCTGTTGCGACCGCTTAAGGAAACGGAAAATTGCGCAGATTATTGAATTTCACGCGGTAAAGAACCGCTCGAGGCTCCGCCTTTATCGGAGATCTTATTTGAACGACGAGTAAAAATGGTAATTTCATGAGTATTTATGCTTTGCTTTAACTGGATATATTCTATAGATTTTTTTCTCTGTTTCATTCCATAAATTGCATCGATAATTTGAAAATCGTTATATAAAATAAAAAGAAAAAAAATCACGATATTTAAAGTGCTAAAATAATCACAAATGACAGGATAACATAAAATCAATCGGTGACAAGCGGTTCTCTTAATTTTTCATTCGGAAACAAGTGGAGCATTTTATTTAATTCTTTTTCCAACAGTCAATCACTTGAAGGATTAAAATGCGGTTCGCGCAGTTAACCTAGTGGTAACTAATACATCATTAAACTGCTGGCCCGGTTAAAAAAAAGTATATATATATATACGTATATTCATTTGTACCGGCAAATCTCGTGCAAGTCTAATGAATCATTCCGCTCCATTAGTAAAAACGACTTTTCGCTCAGTTCAAACTCGTGATCCTTAATGGCAACGTTTTATTTTTATTTTACGACCATAGCCTATCGTCGCTGCACCAGAGACGCGTCCTGAATTTCAAAGCATATTTGCGAGAGGACTAGCGCATTTTTCATTCCGTGGCACCGTTTGCCGCACTCCGACTCCCATGTCACTTTATACACCGACGGGAAACTGTATCGTTTGCCACACTAAATCATTTAAATTAGCTAACGATTTTCCTGAATTCACCTCATTACAATAAAAAAAACGATATTCATATTTAAAAAAGAATGTGTTAAAATTGACAAATTGATAAACAAATTGATTTAACTCGAAAAAAAAGAATTTGGGGTGACAGCAAATGTCAGTTAGTTGTGAAGTAACAATTGAAATAAGTACTTTTAACAAAAATTTTAACTGACATAGCATTATCTTTAATCCTATTAATCAACGTGCTTTTTTTATCCAAGTTTCATTCAACAGTTGCTACACAACCATTTTTTTATAGTTAGTACAACATATTTTTTTTCTGTATATACAGCGAATAGCACAAAACGTTTTTATGTCCGAAAAGGGTAAAAAAAATCTTATAAATATATTTAAAACGTCTTATATGAGCAATTCTACAAAAAATATGCACTTTTGAGGTCGATCCATGATTAAAAATTTTGGATCAAGCACGCGTTCCGGACCTGGTGCATTCTCTTCTTTATACCTTTCTTAACAGAGAAAAAATGTTGAACAAATATTACAGGTTGCCAAACTTTATTGAGGGCTCTATAAAGATTAAAAAAATTGATTTAATTTTCAGCGTTTTCGCTTACCAATCTACTGGCACTAGTAAATTACGTACGTATACTATTTACCATTGTATATATCATCAAATTAACTCAGTCACAGACCAAAGTTTATATTATTTTATTGAATTTTTGGCATTACTAACGAATTTAACATACTGCACACGGTACTTAA
>JAWWEN010023064.1:0-18136 GCA_035582955.1 Sycophila texana | reverse complement strand
AAAACCGTATGAACTTGCCATTATCTCTTGCGATCAAATATTGTTTAACACAAAGTTATAATTACATGAAAAATGAATGAAAAAGTTAAAATATTATGTAAAATGTAGCTTTATCTCAAATTCTTGAAATATATCGCTGAAAAAATATATTATTGTTTAAAATACTTGACTATAATTAATAAATTGAAGTAGTTATACTAAAAAAATATCGTGCAAAGCCAATCATACATAATCTTTATAATAAGCAGTAAAAATCAAAATGCATAAAGTCAATTTCAAGGCTTTGTACTAAATTTCTAGGATCGATGTACTACACTATTATAATATTAACTCAACGTTGAATATATACAAAACTCCTCGAACTAAGTAGGACGGCAATACAATAAAAACTAAATCAACCAAGAAGCCTCTTCACTTTAATCATCCCTGCCTTTCCCTCCTTAAAAGGTACTCTCCCTCCTATTTAAAGAGACTTCCCCTGCATTCACTTTATTTTCTACAAGTACTTCACCCTCCCGCAGAAAAAAAAAGTTTTATAAAGCCCGTCACGGCGCAGCGAAGCATCAAGTCGGTGCAGAGAGGCACTGCGCGCGTAGGCGGAATTTTCGGCGAGCGTCACGGCGATATGCACAAAAAGACGGGGGCGTTCTCTCGACCTGAGCGGAGAGGACCTTGTCGCGCGACCCACGCGAGGGGAGGAGAGAAAGGCCGGAGCAGAGGCGCGCTCCGGGGAATTGGAGTCTTCCTGCGAGGGAGGAAGCTCGTTTTCTGTACCGGGGTCACTGTGACGCTTTTGTGTCCGGTCGATGCTGCAAATTATAATTGGAATCCCGTCGCCCGGACTGTATATATATGTGTATGGGAGGTCGGCGAAGTCCGATAAGGGGACGGAGGTGAATTATCGCGCGCTTGCGGCTCGTTCGGGGACTTTTATCAATTGCGACGACTGAGCTTTTTTTTTTCGCGCTCCTTCTCTGGGGCTCGAGATATTGTTTGGGCGTTTGATTTATTGGCTGCGGGAGCTTTGTTGCTCGTTGAACGGAAATTAATGGGAGAGATTTCTTTCGGAAATACTTGGTTTTATGGTGTTTTGTAGAAATGAGTGTAAGGCTACAGAGGCAGGTGTGGTATCCAAGCTGAAGATTTTTTATTATTTTTTTTTTTTACCATTAAATTGGACGTAAATTAATCTAATTTAATCCGATTGTAAATTTTTTGTAACTACCGATAGCTTTTTAGAAAAACTTTAATTCAAAAGTAATATCATATAATGTGTTTCTAACGGAATTAATGAAATTTAACCCACAGAAATTGCCTTTTAAAATATGTGCGACTAAGATACTTTTTTCCTTTAATTATTACTCTTAATTTAAATAAATGTTCGATAGAAATGACATTTTAAATAAACTATTTATATACTAACAAAAGTTTTCTTATAGAAATTGCATTCTTTTTTAAATATACGTAAATTTCTGGATAATTGTTTAAACAATTACACTTTCTTTAGTGAATTTTATAGACCGGGAAGGAAATGGAATATTTTACATCAAAATTACAGTGAAGGTATAGCTAGACTGACTTCGCAATAAAAAAATGGTTAAAAGAAAAATTATTATTATTCTATTAATAATAATTTCTAATAAATTCTTCTTTATTAATAAAAAATTCTACTAATCTAGATCCATTTTGCAGCACCTTGTAGTATTATTACTCAAATTATTATATTTTCTATTGTAAATGGATGCAAACCCTTACAGTTTTATGAAATAAAATAAAAGAAAAATACCGCTCTTATAAGTAATTATTTAAAAAAATATACAGTACAAAAGAGCAAAGCACCGTTTACGTCACTCTAATAGAGCCTTTTTTTTTCATACTCCCTGAATTTTATTCGAAAAAGGCATAGCATTCAACTGGAATACCGATACCCAACATATACAATATCAATATATAAAAGAAGGCATAAAAGCCGAAAGCACACCTATAAAATCTCTCTTAAAAAATCATAAATTTACGAGCCGCTCTCTCTCCCGAGGCAGACAACCGAAACCGCCTCCCCGACACGAATTAATCTCTCTAAACCGGAGTCCAGCGAATCGAAGGCGAGCGGCAGCAGCGGCCAGCTGGAAAGGCGCCGCGCTACCTCGGGAGCAAGTGCGCGCTTTTAAACTCGCGCAATAAACCCGCGTCCTTGATATACTCGCCCGACGCGCTCCCGTTCGCGTATCCCTGAAATCGATACCGAGGCTCGGCGCGCGATCTTTTGTCCCGCCGCGACGAGGATGTCTCGGGCCTCTTCCCCTCGAGTGGGAGTCATCGGCCGACGAGTGTAGCCCCGCCACAGGCCTCCGGGGGCGCAGGCGTAAAGGCACTTTACGATTTCGCCTCCGCGCTGCCTGTATACTTTCACGAATGCGAATGAGCGAGGACTCGGGTGAGTCTCGCTTCCTTCTTCTTTATTTTCTTTTCTTCTTTTTTTTTCTTCTTTTTAGTTATCTTTTTCTTCTCCTTGTCTGTTTTCTTTGGGCTGCACTTAACACTTTAAAGACTGTAATTCATGCCTTTTGAGAGGCCGCGTCATTCCCGCCTTGACAGCCGCTGTTTAAAGTTTTACGCGCGCGAGCTCTCTCGCGGGACGCGGGCGTTACTAAATCATTAATTGAGGAGCTGTCGTTAATTATAAAAATTTCGGGCTTTCGCGGAGATGGGGAAACCGCCTCGGTCTAAATGCCCGCGGAGCATGATAAATCGCTTGTTTGGCCTGTAAAATCGTTTGGCTGCTATTATTTCTTGGTTACACGTGTACGAGAAATCGCGTGCTTCCTACTTAAAACGCTCGATGAAAAAAATTCTAATTATACTCCTCTCGAGCTTTAATTCAAACTTTCGGATTTTAGTTTTATCATAATTTGCTTTTTATATTAGATTCTACTTTTTTGGGTTCATTCATTAAATCGTGAATCACGCGTGTAAACCAAGAAATTATTTTTAAATATAGAGCTACATGTACTGTACATTTGTATTTTAAAAACGCTCGATGAAAAAAATTCTAATTACTTTTCTCGAGCTTTAATTCAAACTTTCGGATTTTAGTTTTATCATAATTTGCTTTCTATTAGATTCTATTCTACTTTTTTTGTGTTAATTCATTAAATCGTGAATCATATCACGCGTGCAAACCAAGAAATTGTTTTTAAATTGTATACATTTGTATTTTAAAAACGCTCGATGAAAAAAATTCTAATTACTTTTCTCGAGCTTTAATTCAGACTTTTGGATTTTAGTTTTATTATAATTTGCTTTCTATTAGATTCGATTCTACTTTTTTGCCATAATTCATTAAATTGTGACAATCAAGCGTGAAAACCAAGAAATTATTTTTAAATATCATGTACATACATTTGTATTTTAAATCGTTAGTACCATTAGTGCATAATAGTTATATCTATTTAATAAAGCCATTTCTCAAAGAAAAATCTAAAAATCGCTTAGTTATGAAATAACTGCAGGATATAGTTTCTAGAAAGCAAACTTAATACAATAATACCACAAAAAAAACTTCTTCATCATCACGACAGAATTTCCTCTTTGTAGATTCCTAAAAAAAAAAGAGAAAATCGTCATTATCGTAAATCTCGCATTAAATCAGTTCCAATCATACTTAAACAAAATAGGCACACAATAAAGCTTTAATAACAGCACACCGGCGAATCATTCAAATTTCTCTGCTCCTTCTTCAATTTTACAAATTACCTATACCACCTCCACTGACTAATTAGGGCCACTTAAGAAATATCGAGAGTCTCGCGCGCACACAAAAGCAATTGTCTGCGGCCTTCCGAAAAGCTCGGCCGCGGCCAGACGAGACACTCGAAATCCGTGAAAGTGAATCGGGCGCGGAGCAGCGGAATATGAAACGCCGGCGTAGCGTGAAGAAACCGAATTAATTCGTCGGTCACGCTGACCTGAAGAGAGCATCGCCGGGCGTGCAACGAACCTCCCGCTGCGCAATCGGAGACGCGGACGCCCGCCGCAAAAGCGGAACCTTAATTGTGCGAACCTGCGGTGCTCGATCCGTTAAGTCGGCTTGTTACCGTTTCGCGGTCGGCGCCGCGTCCCCGGGAAATTAGAACTTCGCACGACGCGTGTGAATCGGCCTCCGATCCAATTTCGAAATTGGCGTCGTTAGTTTATCGCCGATTAAGCGATTAAACTTCTAGCGATTGCCGAACTCATTGATATCCGCGTGTAATTTGGTGAAAGGCTTTACGATCTGGCGGAAAATTACTGTTAAGCACTTCGTGTAATAACATTGCTTTCCTGCGGGGAATCTTATTTAATAAGATTTCTCAATTCTAATAATTGATTTGTATATTTTTTCTTTTCGTTTCATATTAATTTATTTATCTTCCACTACTGCAAATGCATATAGAGGACGGGATTATTCAATTCGCGTGGGATTTTAAAATTTAAATTTGACAATAAATTTAGAATTTAAAATCGAACGTTACCTTAGTCTTCTATATTTACGATTTTTCGCGGTTTCAGTGCAAATCACCGCTTTTCATTAGAAAACTGAATAATTCAAGATATCTTCGGTAATCCGAATGAATGCAAAGCTCTATATAAAAAAAAAAGAAAATGTCGAAACGAATCATAAACCCAATCGTGTTTCTTTGTTCTAATCCCCTCGGGGGCCGCGCTCCAGAATTTAATTAAGGCAAAATCTATTCGCGATCTATATAAAGTGTTGCGAGCGGAAAAACTCGATACACTAAACGGCGAAATGCGAATTTCGAAAAGTAGCCGATAAACTGACTAGCATCCGGTTGCGCGGACCGACCTGCAAGCCCGATAAGAGCTAATCAGTCCTGGAAAACGAGCTGAAAATTTTTCCCCGTCGGCGAGTGACCCAGAACGCCGCCGTATAATATACACACTGTATGTATCAGAGGGGCCGCGCGCGAAGAACCAGTTTGCCGCGGCAGCTTTTTCCGCGCGCGCGGGGAGGCTTATCTCGCGCGCGGCGCGCCCGAAAGCTCGAAAAACGTCGGTTGGCGCGAAGATTCCAACGGGAACCGCTTCTTGCGGCCGAGGGGGGCACTGTACAGCGCGCCGCGCTCGCCACCTGTGCACGCCGCGAAAGTCGCTCCTCCCGCGCCGGTTTCTCCAGTTACGGCGGCGCAGTGTCCCTCCGTGGTGCGCGTCTCCTCTCGAAGCGTAGCGACGCGCTCCGCGCTCTGTGTGTTTCATGCTCCTGTGTGGTCGTTTTGCGGGCTTTGTTTTCTTCTCTTCTTTTTCTTTTTTTTTGTATTTTTTTTTATAGTTTTTTTTTAGATGGTTCGGATGGGTTTGGTGGCGTTGCGAAAGGAAAAACGGTACCGGCACGCCTCGGTGGTCCCTTTTTTGAGCGAGTGCGCGCGGTGGGATGGAAAAAATTAGCAGTTTTCTTTTCGTCGATCGAGTTGTATAAGAGTTCAGACTGGTTTTTTGGTATTTTTGTGCATAAATTATTTAAAACGGGATAGTGACTTTTTTTTTGCCGGGTAACGAATCTTAACGGGTTGTATTTTAGCTGGAGTTTTTTTTTTTTTTAAAGGCAAGCTGTGTTTCAAGTTTTACTGTTTTTTTTATCAATTTATGTGTTTTGAGAGCAAAACGCTTATTTAAAAGCTTGTGACTCACTACTTTATTAGAAATGTTATTCTTTATTAGTGATTCATACTGTCAATTACTTAAACATTTATAATTTCTTGTAAAATCAAGTTTTTTTTTACTTGTAGATAGAAGAAAAGTTGTTTAAATAAAATTAATGACTTTTTTAAGGTGTAAGAGAAAATTTACTATAATTTGTAGTAGAGTTTTAACAACTTCTCTCCTACAACTAAAAAATACAATGCAATATCATTCGCTCCGAATTAAAAAGTATTTTTAAAAAACTCCATTGAAAAATAATCTCTCAATTTTTATAAAAGCCACTTTAAAAACGTCTCTAAAATACAGCAACAAAAAATTGCTTTGCACGAAATTCCACGGAGAAACCCCAGCGTCAAGGAGAGAGAACCGTTTATACCGAAAAAAAAAAGTGAAGAAACGTACACCTCAGCGGAGCACGAAATCGGTGGCTTTTCGCAACGTCGTGCGCGCTCTCAATTCCCCGGGCATTTAGCGATCTTCTCGCCGGCCTTGACGGGGCGAAGCTCTCGGCGCGAGCCGAGGATGAAAACGGCGCGAGGAAAATTGCCGGCGAACACGAGTAGCCGCCGACCGGCTCCTTCTCGCGCGGCGCCGCGCCGGGATCGGCGACCGCGCTCGCGCGTTATACGCGCCGATTTTTCTCGCCTATCCTGCCTCCCTTCCTCTCCTTCTCTGCGTGGATCGGCCGCTCTAAAAAAACCTTCCGCGAAGCGCGTGCTCACTTTTTTTTTTCAAATTGAATCTCGATCTCGTCGCGGTAATAATCGTAATTTTCCGATACGTAAATCCCGTGCAAACGATTTCGCCCCGGCGATTCAGCTGTCGTAAAATTCAATTTCGCTGGAAGAAAAAAATGCGGTAATGAAGGCTTCGACGCCGATCATTAAGTCATAAAAGATATCCGCGCTCTCCGCGCAATTACCGCGGCGCGGCCTATCAGTTCGAAGAACCGACGGTTCTTGCGGAATTGCTCCTCTCCGTTCGAGGAGAGCGCCCCGCGCGCGCGATCGGCGAGTGAACCGATTTTTTTTTTTTTGTCGTTTGGTTCTTTTACGCACGCGCGTTGAATAAAAAGTAAAAAAAAAATACAGGAAATACTGTTGCGAGGAAGGAGGCACGGGTATCGTCAAAAAAGTCCATTGCGTATAGGACACACGCGTGAAACTCGCGCTCGCGTATGGCAGCGGGATCGTGAAAGTGTGGCGGTGAGGTTCGCCAGCGGCTGAGACTTTCAGGGTTGTCTCCTTCTTCCTCCTCCACTCTCCTTCCTTCGCCGTCGCTTTAAAAATCGTCTGTCCATTTCTCTCTCTCTTTCTTTTTTTTTTTTTTTTTTGGAGGTGGGGGATCTCCGGTGCATTCTTTCTTCCTCGGGCTTCTTTCCGCCGGTTTTTTTCGTATGCCTCTCATCCGAGAGATCGTATCTGCCGATCTGGTTACCTTTTGTCTCGCCGTTGCTTTCAATTGTTTACTTGTTTACTTTCGGTCCAGTCTTGTCTTTTGTTTCTTGAATTATAAAGCGCCGATCTCGTTACGAATAATCACCAGTTAATTAATTCAAGGCGGCGTCCGTTATAATGCACTTTAAAAGTCATAATTTAAAAAGAAGAAATGACAACCACCGAACCAGACGTATACATGAATAGTTCTACAGAATTTTTAACTTACAAAAAGAAAGCATTTTATTTACCCTTCATCGATAAACTTTCAGAGCACACGAGTCAGACTAGGTTTAAACTCTTCGTTTAACTATGCCCTTCCTTTTCTAATATTTTTTAAAAGTGTGCTATCAGTGTTAAAATAAATATCTCCATAAAACGGAAATTTTTACATATAAAAAAGTGCGGCTCCTTTGCTTATGTAAAAATTTCCGTTTTATAGAAATATTTTTAAAAAATATTAGAAAAGGAGGGGCATAGTTAAACGAAGAGTTTAAACCTAGTTTGACTCGTGTGCAATGAAAGTTTATCGATGGAGGGCAAATAAAATGCATTATATTTTGAGTTAAAATAAGTTAAAAGTTCTGTAGAACTACTAACATACAAATCCTCGAACGTCTCTTTCACGTTAAATCGGTATTGTGCAACGCTGCTTTTTATCAAGTGCACCGCTCTACATAAAAGAAAAGTAAAAAGAAGTCAAGCCGCTCAATTTTTCATAAAGGCGCCTATCGATCGGCGATCAATCACCGTATCAATTTCTCCATCGTTCCGTCACGGGTCTCTCCTCTCGCAATCGCTCCTCGTTGGAAGCACAAGTCCTTAAAAGTATATATATATATATAATACCCTCCTCGCTCTCATCCGACAATAAACTAAAAAAGAGAAGTATACAAAAAAAAGGGGGATCCGCGCAGAGGAGGAGAAAAATCCTTTCTCCATCGATCGACCGTCCCGGTCATTCTCACCTCGCGCGACACAATCGGCCCGCTTCCTCCTCTCTGCTCCGCATCTCTCTCTTTCTCTCTCCCCGGTTTCCTCCTACCTCCGGCCGCGGGGCCCCGACACAGTGGCTCGACCGATTCGGCGCGCGCGCGGCCCACGTAGGATTGAGTTTCGGGCCCGATCCGGTTGGTGAAACGCGAGACTTTCTCTCTCTCTCTCTCCCTCGCTTTGCGTCTCTCTCTCTCTCTCCCTGCGCCGGGCGTTTCTCCCGCGGTCCGCCGACGCGCGCTTCCACAACGGTGCAGCTCTCGCGCGCGCGTGCACGTGGAGAGCGCGGCTCTCTCGCTCGCCTCAGTGCCGGGGCGTCCGCGAAATTCAAAGGATCGCGCGCCGGTCCCTCGTCGTTACGCGCGCAGTGATTCATCCGCCGACTATACTTAATTTTTATACCGTTTTAATTTTAATAAATTAAAAAAAAAGAAAGAAAGAAGAGAAGAGAAGGAGAGGAAGTGGTTTTAATCCTACAGGCGGCGGGTACATATACAAATGTGGCAGTGGAGGGAGCAGTCGAGGAAATCGAAGCAAATCGCTGGAACAATGGAAGTCGCGATCGTCCCGCGATAGGAGCGACACGTCGTGTTCGCAAGTTCCCCAGCGGACGGACGTTCGTTGTAGATACACGTATTTTAAAGCCATAGTGAAATTAAGTGCCGGTCAGTGATAATAGTATATAAAAGAACAGGGGAAAATAGTATATAAAAGACAGCTGCGCACAGTGTAATATAGTATCCCTGATGCCTCGCGATCGATCGGCCGCTTGTACTACTTCCGCGTAGAGGAGCGCAGACCGGATAAGCATCGTTCTGCGGATGCCGTACCTGCCGAAAATGACGACTCACTTCCGCGGCAGCGCCTACCCGGCGAAGGAGCCCCACGCCAAGTCGATCTACGCCTACGACGAGGACTACCCGTCCAGGCACGAGCACCTGCTCTACCGCAACAAGGACAAACTGCTCGACTACGAGGACAAGGGCTGCCGGAAGTACGACGCGGAGAACGACCGGCGGAACTTATACAGCAACGGACACTCCCGGCGGAGCAACCGATCGGACGAGCACCACGACGTCGACTACGCCTACCGCAAGAGCAGGGAGAAATTCGCCTCCTGGGATATCAAGGACCTGGAGGCGGACTCGAAGAAGCCGCCCAAGACCGAGCGGAGGAGTCCGCGCGACCTCGAGGTGGAGGAGATCCTGGCGAACGGCAGGAACGGCAGCTCGCAGCGGCGCTCTGCGAGTCGGCAGCGCTCCTCGTCCGAGTCGCCCGAGTGGAAGAACGGCCGATCTGCCGGCCGCCAGCCCTGGAGCGAGGAGGACGAGCTCGAGGAGGAGGAGGAGGAGGAGGAGGAGGAACGCGACCGGCGGCCTCAGCACAGGAACGGCGCCAACAACAGGGACCACGGCTCGCTGAAGAAGAAGAACGAGAAGAACAGCGGACTGAACCTGGGCTTCCGGGCGCTCGTCGACAAGTTCCGGGCGAGGCCCGAGGACAAGGAGCGCCGGAGCCCGGAGGACTGCGCCCCGAAGGAGTCGAAGACGGAGCGGAACCACCGGATAAGGGAGCACCGCCGGCGCTCGCCGAGCGAGGAGCCACGGCAGCGGAGCTCGCGGCAGCAGGACTCGAAGCGCCGGAGCTACGCCTTCGAGGTGGCGCCGGAGGAGCTGGACGTGCGCATCGAGAAGTACGAGCGGGCGCCGCGGGAGCACTCGGAGGTGCAGCGGCGGGGGTCCTTCCAGGGCCGGCGGGACTCGGACGGGCAGCGGGCGCCGTCGAGGGAGAGGAGTAGGCCAGCGGAGGTGGTGCGGAAGAGCAGCTTGAGGGAGCGGCAGGAGTCCTCCTCGAGGAGGAGCAGGCCGCCGAGGCCCAGGGTGTCGGAGAGGCACTCGAGGCCGCTGACGCCGCCGGTGGACCAGCAGGTGGAGATCCTGGAGAGCTTCATCGAGGAGTCGGAGGGCAACGGCCCGCTGGAGCCGGATCCGGCCAGAGGGCCCAAGGGCTTCTCGATGAAGGAGTGGTACGAGAGCAACAGGCAGTTCGCCGCGAAGTACCTGAAGGAGCACAGTAAGGTGCGCGAGCTGTGCACCTCGGACGTGTCCGCGAGGGACGAGTTCGTCTTCGGCTCGGCGAAGGAGGGGCTTCTGGAGATCGAGAGCCAGAAGGAGAGTCACCACGTGCGTGGGCGTTCCCTCGACGGCGACGAGGAGGATGGGACGGCGAGGCGCCGGGGAGGCAGGCGAGCGGAGGAGGTGGGCGGCGGGCGCAGGAGGAGGCACCGGCGCGAGTCACTGGAGGACGAGGACGACGAGGAAGAGGAGGAGGAAGAGATAGCGCGGAGATCGGAGAGTCACGGGCGAAGTTTCGCGATGCCCGTTAGAAAAATCTGGAATTACCGAGATGGGGTATGACACTAGATATTACCGTAAATACTGCGCGATTTCTTATCGGGCGCGTCAGCGGGTGCCTCGCGAGGCACAGCCACGCGGAGTCAACGGGTTAGATCGGAGAGTATAACGGCATTTTTCCGCCGGGGATTTATCGGTATTTCATGGGGTATTCGATGGAGAGGGGGCTCGGGATGATTTCACGCTGCTTGACCGCGGATAGGAAAATCGTTTGTTGTCGTAGTATCTAATTACTGTTATTTTGCTATCCTTGCTTTTTGCGATTTAATGTAATTAATATTAGCGAATAATGTGAACTTACGTAGTTACTCATTTTTTTATTTAATTGTTTTATGTTGATACTAATGAATTATATAAAAAAAAACGTTAATAAAAACAGTTTTTAAGTACAAGGAAAAGTAATATTGCTAAAAATATTTTCATAAAAACAATTAATCAAAATGCACATTATAATTCCACGATCATGTATTAAAATGTGATTTTATAGTTCCCGCTAAAAACGTGACCTTTTATATAGACATTTTTTTGATACTAAAAAAGTAATCAATTAAGTACTCTTGATTAAAAATTAATTATAAATATCTTACTTTTAATATGAAATAAACAACGCAATTTAATAAAATCCAGCTTCGTTTTACTAGAGAATTCTATAATAATAATAATAATAATAAAAATAGTGATCAGGCTAAATTTATTTTTCGCAAGGCTCTGCACTGCGAAAAGTCGCTTTCGGAGTTTCGGGTGCTCCAAGGTGTATCTGTGGGGCCTCGAGCGGGTCCCTCGCGACAAGGTCCCCGGGTCCAGACGCCCACGCGCGGGCCGCGCGTTTCCGAACCGCCGCTCCGCTGGAATTCCCATTGTCGTCGCGCGAAATAAAGAAGCGGGCGAGCAGAGGCCTTCGACGATTTGGCGGACCGGGGCGGACAAAGCGGGCCGATCTTCCGCGGGACGCACGCAGCCTCTCTTATTCCCTTCCGTCGGCGCGACGATGTCTTTACGGCTTGTTTATTGCGCTGGCCGCGCGACTATTTATTCGTCGCAATTCAACCAGTAATATTAAGATTTATTCATTCTTTTTTGTGACTGGCTTCAATAAAGATCTTTTAAAAAAAAAATATATATACACACTGCTATCGTGAAATTATTTATGCTCTTTGAATATCCCGTCAAAATTTTATTTACCTTCCGATCATTTTGTTGCTGTCTGAAATTTATTTCCGTCAAGTGTACTCTGCCTTTTTTTTTTTTTATTTACACATTTTCTTTTCTCTTTGTTTTTTCAAAGTATTTTATGTAAATTCAAGAGAATACCTTATAAGGTATTGATTCTTTTGTAATAAAATTCAGCGGCTATAAGATTTCACCTCGATAAGTAAACTGAAAAGAATTTGAATATAATTTAACAAAAATAAAGTAGAGTGGCTCCAGTCAAATGTACTCATTGCTTACTTTAAAAAGCAAAAAAAAAAACATCAAATATGAAGAGATCAAAGTTTAATTTTCATTTCAACCTGAAGGAGTCACTTTCTCGTCTACTTTTTGCATGGGCTTAACGAATAGCGACTCCACTCGAGCTCTCGAAATAAAAACACACATCCCTCGTCTTGTCTCGATCGCTGCGAGCGCATCGGCGCCCGTCGAGGGCCTCCCGCGGAAAGGCCGTCGACTCGACGAAGCGCGCGTCCGGCCGCGACTAAGCGACATGCGACACTCGCGGCGGGGGACGCGCCAGGCGCGTGACTCAGGATCTGCGGGCTCCTCTCTCGAGCCGCCGAAATAAAAAGGTGCCGAGATCGTTATTCAAGATTACTATATATAGCCGGCTAGAGGCGTATAGACGCGCCGTGGCTACTCTCGATATTTGGCGATGCCGCGCAGTGGCCTCGGGTGGGGGGAAGTCCCGCCGCGGGCGTCCCGATGCGTGGGCGGACTGGCCCCGCTGACTGCCGCGGCTCGCGCGGATTTCTGCGAACGGCTCGTAAGGCGCGCCTCGCACCGCCGAGGAGGAGGCGAAAAGTTCGTACTGCTGCGTGGGCGTTGTATTTTGGGAAAGTGATGCGCTTCTTGAGATGCTTTTGCAAAAATTTTATATAGTGACTTTTGTTAGAATTGAGTTTTTAAAATGTTTTTTTTTTGTGTTACGTAGTGACACTCCTGTTGGAACTAATGTATCTTTTTATTCTAAATACACTGAGAGAAATGTCTAGAAAAAATTATTATTCTGTATGAGACAGTAGTTACTGTTAGACTGGTTAGACTGATATTATGAAAAAAATTACCATACCTTATAGTAAAATATGCCAAGAATACAGTAAATTTTGCCAGACAGTTTTGTAATTTTTACTGTATTTATGGAAAATTTTATTATACGGTGTAGTAATTTTTTTCATAATGCCAATCTGTGACCACTTTTCCATATAGTATAGTAAGTTTTACTAGAAGTACAGTAATTTTTATTTCATTTCTCTCAGTGTAATTCGTGTAGTTCGTCAATTTTTTTTTTAATTTTAAATACTAGGGACTAAATTCAAATTTTTCTTTTATTTTATAAAATAGTAACATGTTTGTAACTTGTATTCAGTTAATTTAACCAATTTCTCCGCTTTTAGCAGGTTCTTTTTGATAAGCACCTTTTCATTTTTTTTTATTGAGTCTTTGTGTTATAATGGATGCGATGACTGAGAAAAATATTTTTAGCGAACTGTGCATTTAAAATATGTGGATATCGCTTTATAATTTTGACTTTCATCATATCTTGGCATAATAAAACGTTACACAAAATTTCCACAAAATGCATGATCAAACGGTAAAATACAAAAATTTCTTAAAAAAAAAACAGAGTAATTGTTTTTAATCGCTTGTGTAAAATCGAGCGCCGCGAATAATATATTCCATGCGAAACAGCGTGAGTAACGATAATTCCAACAGAAACTCGTTTCTCGCCTCTCGCGATTACTCGGCGCGAAAGTGTCTCGCGAAAATCGCAATCAGAAATGCATTGCAGCTTGATAAATCGGTTAGGCACGCAGCGCGGCCAGGCAAGTCGTCGAGGCTTCGACCTTTTCTCGTTGACCAGCAAAAAAGAGAAACGAGAACGAGAGAGATTCACGTTATTGCTGCCTTAGAGCAGAGCCGAGCGACGGATTGAGTCGTTGGCCTACGCTTTTCGCTTTTCGAAGCCCTGATGAAATCTTTACTCTGTCAAATTCTCGGATCATTCAGTTTGATTTCCCTCCTCGTGACTTCTCTGTCATAGATCAGCATTTCGATTTTGAATAGTATTTATTTATTATTATTATTATTATTATTATTATTATTATTTTTTAAGCATCAGTCAGCTAGACTTGACCAACAGTGAAAAATGCTTGAACAACTAAATTTTTCATCCGAAAATAATAAGCCTAACTCAAAACGAACGGAGTAAAGCTTCTATAAGCGAATATTTCAAAACTTTTCCCGCAATCGTTCCGTTCACGGATTATATAGTCTAAAACCCCACTGACCGGTGTAAAAAACGCGACCAAAGCTAGAATAAAAAAAGGCGCGAACAAAACAAGTAAATCAAATGCACACGTCGCTGACGAAAGCCTCATTAAAGTCCCCGCCAGAGCATAAAGAGAGAGAATCGCCTCCTTTCTCGAGACAAGACAAAAGAGAGGCAAACGCACGCCGCGCCGGCGCCTGCGTACACACGCCCGAGAGATTTCCTCGGCGAAGACGCGCGTCAGGCTCTGCCGATCATGCGTGCACCGGCTGACGAAATCATGAGCTCGCCCATCAGATCCGCGTCCGAAAAACTTTTCCCCGATCGCCTCCCCCGCGGGTAGCGTCACGCGCAGCCGTGCGTCGAATTTTCCGGCCGAGACCTTGGCCCGGTTTCGTCGGGCGCGCGAATTTGCGCGCCGAGGCCGCTCTTGATATTCGCTGAACTTGCACCGTGGGCATTGTTTCGGACGCGGCCTTCTCGATTCGCATCGCGAGAATCTGCGGCTCGCTCCGTTTCCACTACGGACGGTGCTAATTAATTGAAATAGGATGAAATGTATATTACTTCAAAAAGAAGAAAGATTTATGATTGGTCGTTTTTTAAACAAAATTCATGCGTAAATTGAGAAAAATACTTGATTGTCGACACTGAATTTCAATGAACTGACTTTACAAAAATAACGTAAAAAAGCGTAATTCGTGTTTTCTCTCTCAAAAATGTTATATGTACACTTTATTTCTATTTATAAAAGAGAGTAGAATCTCAAAAAGAATATAAGGAATAAAAAAAAATTAATTGCGCAAATGACAACGCAATAATAAAAGAGGAAACCTGCTTTTAGTATAGTAGTGTATTAAAAAACTTAAAAAACTTGTTAATACAAATTTATATTACAGAGAAAAGTATTTTAAAAAATTAATTCAAACATGCGTTTGTTGATTACTTAGCGTCTATTGATGAGAATAAAAACAGCTTGTTTTTAATATCTTTTGCATCTAGTCTTTTTAAATTTATTTATTGTGATTATATCATTTTATTGTTTTGACTTACTTTCAGAATGATTTATTAAGACTTAATTTTTTATACGATCTCTCTTTATATTTTATACAATATTGTTATATGCAAAAACATTTGCCTTTTTTTGTAAATATTGTAATTTACAATATAATGAACATTCCATTCCATTCTATTATATTCTATTCTAAACAAACATAAAATTTCTTCATGATTTTTGGAACAATTTAATCGGCTGCATACATATCTCAACCAATCAATTTGATCGTTAAATGCTTCACAACCTGTTGCTATTTTTTTTTTAAAGAGAAGCTTAATACATCTAAAAAAGCCTTGCACACACAATATTTAACTTCCTGAAAGCTTGACTTGATTTCGCTCGGTTTGTCGCTAAAATACTCGCGGAGATTTGACTGACGATTGTGCGCGACAAGGAAATTTATCGCAGCCAGTTGGGGCGTGCGATTGAGCGAAAATTGCTCTGTCTGACCATAGTCTATTATTGTTTGTTTCAGGGTGTACATATCACGGACGTCGAGGAGGGCCAGCCGTGTTTGCAGTGCGGCGAGACGTGTTCTGGTTTTCTACCGCACATTTGGAGGTGAGTCCGTTGCAGTGTGCAATCAGCGATTTTTTTTTAAATCATTTTTTTAATCTCTTTCCATTTATAAAAATTGACCAAATGAAAGTACAGATATTGCGCAAAGTTTTCTTTGATAACGATTGAGAAAGTTTCGAGCGGTTCTAAAATAAAGTGGACATAAAACGTGAATTTGAGTTACGTAGATTATGAAATTATTTTTTTTTTTTTTTTTAATTTAAAACTAATTGATAATACAAATATGAGAAAGTTAAAATATGAAGGGGTAATATATTGATTATATGTCCCTTTTTAAATGAACGAAACTTCGGTAAAAATATACCACTTTTTGCTCGTTCGAGAGACAACGAGGATCTGGCTAATTAAAGTGTCCAAAAATAAGTGTGACATTCGCTCACTTGAAAAAGAAAATTGCCAATTTAGTAGATGAAGTACAGCCAGGCAATGAAGAATTGAACGGAGGAGAGAAAAAATATCTAACCCGATGTTTTTCGTTTCAAAGTTTAATTATCACCGAAGAATTTTTCTGCCTTCCCTCGCTGACGTAATTACTATAAAATAGTTTAATAATGGCCGAGGGAAAGTTTTAATTAAAACCTCTTATTTTAAATTTTTAATCGACGTCAACCCATAACGAAGTATAACCACACATCGGACTCATTTTACGCGCTCCTCGACTTTTATTTATATTGTTTCCATCGATGCTCGTCTACGATTAATAAAAGATAAAAAAAATAAGTTAATTAGTTTTATAATTTAATGTCTGTCAATTCAGAGTCTTTTTTTTTGTATATACAATCAAGTGGCGTTCACCTCGCGGTCATACCACTGCGAGGGTGAAAGTGAACAAGCCGCATGTCTACGGAGCACTTAATACTTGGATTACCTTTTACATTTTAAATTTATCACGGTAACGCGCGCCTCACTGTTTAAAAAGTTAATTCATTCAATTAAGCTTCGATTCCACGCTGTTATTGTTTGATTGCGTTGCGGCCAAAGGAATCATTATTTCGCGCGGAAAATCGAGCCTGCTCGCCGAATTAAAAATGATTTGTGCATCGTAATATTATATTTTCAGTTTTTCAATGACGCGATCATTAATTACAAAAAAAGAAATTCTTCTCCGGGCGTAGGAGTCGCGACAAAATGTGTTGTTATTTATTAAAACTATAAAATTTTCACGGCTGGTTATTTATAAGAATTATATTACACAATAACCGCTTGTCGTTAAGCTCGCAAATGATGCCATAAATTACATCACCTACAGCTTCTTTTTAAAAATCCTCCTGTACACCTCGGGGCTTTTATTTCCTGCCTACGACACTTGACATTGCGCTAAGTCGTTTAAGCTCGCTAGGAAACTGCGTCCGTTATTTTTGGAGGCTGGGAAACGATACTATTATTCTTGACGGTTTTTGCATCCTCGGCAAAAAAGCAAATTATCCGCGGTCATTGTCGGGATAATGGCTCTTCGTTCTCGGAGCAGAGCCTTTTTCGCGCAGAGAATTACTTTTTTGGTCGATTGAAGCAGCGCCGAGCGTAGTGAGGTGGAAGGGGAGATCCGGTGTTAAGGACCAAATCGACAAATCAATCGGTTTTAGCGGTACTTCAGGCGGGGGACACCTCACGCGATATCCCGTTTCGGTGTCGTCGTGGTGCTGTTATATACTCCCCGCGGAACCAACGCCTTTGTACCTGCGCCTCCTTTTCTCGACTTCCTGCACGCGTGCTGATACATAATTGCATCCGCTTGAGCGGAATGTTACATCGACAGGATGTCTGGTGCGAAATCGAGCTTCATTTTTTTATTTTTTAATATGAAAATTAAGCGAGGGGAGTAACTGTAAATTCAAGTATAAATATTTTTTTTTTTTAAGGAGGCTGCGTGATTTGAGTAATTGCATGGTTAATTTTTTTCTTCTTTTTTTTTTTGGAATTTAAATGAGAGGAAGGCGGACTTAATGTATTTCAGATTTATTAGGAAGTATAAGAGAGGCTGTAAACAGATTTTATGTATACATAGAAATGCTCTGTAAATAAGGTGCAACGCAACTTTTTATGGAATTTATACAATGCTATCTGTTTTATGCGGCGATGATAAATTGGGTTTGTTCTTGCAACTCTGTACTTTCTCCAGCTTTGCATCTCATAAATAGGGTGTAATAAACAGGTAGAGCCAGTGGAAGAAAAATTATTTATTGACCAAAGCACTGAATTTATAGCGAGTTTATGGGATGAAGACTACTTTAGCCTAAAAAAGGTAATAAAATAAAAGAATTTATATAGTAGGTCATAAAAAAAAAAGTTTTATAAGATAAATATAGAGATTTTGATAAGTGGTCTACATCTGCGTCCTACATTTATAACTAGAATATTCGTTTTTATAACAAATTGTCAGTAGTGTATTTTGAAGTTGTTATTAAGGAGGCTCGGTGGGTTAAACCTTTTTGTGTAGAATCTCTTTAAAAAAATTCAGAGTACAGTCTATAGTATT
>JAWWEN010023034.1:0-18147 GCA_035582955.1 Sycophila texana | reverse complement strand
CGAAAGCTTGGAAAGACCGTTAGATATTTTTCTTGTTTAACAATAAAAAACTGTTTGAAAAGAAAATTTATTTGATTATTACATTTATTTGTGAATTTCACCACCTCTGGATTGTCAAAGCAACACCATTTAAAACGAAGAAAAAAAAAACAAAAAAACAGAGAAGTTGGCCAAACTCGTTTTATATGTTTTTCTGTACTAGCAAATTCAACGTGCTTCGTAAGCTTTTTTTTAGCGCCATTTTCAGATGTTTTTATTAACATTCTATCATCACTTTCTTAAAAGCGGATTTTCTTAGTTATTGCGACAGAAAATTCAATTTTTCATACATTTCAATCATCTGTATAAATCACGTCAAAATTAACATATGAAAAATACCTAAAAATAACATTAAATATATGAAATTATAAAAATAACTTTAAAAATTCGTTGAACTGTCTAAACGATGAATAGTTTAATGTAACACTTCCTCTTTCCATCACCAGCGTTAAACAACTAACCTTTGGTATATACAATAAATTAAGTAAGCTAAATCAATAATTCGATTACTAAATCTTTGCATATGATATCTATAGTGATATGTATAGTCTAAAGTAAAGTAGTACTCAGCTCTAACTATTAAGGGACTGAGTAAAATTTCATCTTACGGATCTCAATTTACCCATGAAACAGTAACAGTTGACTAATCAGTAAAAGACCTTTCATTCCCCGAGCAATAAAAAATCCATTACAGGTAAGTCACACACTGCCGTGACAGACATCGAATTAAGTAGCCACCCCACTTGCAACTCCCACCGAGGGAAAAGCCTCGGGGCGGCTTGCTCCTATCGCTCGCTACCGGCATCTCTCTCATCTCGTATCGAGGCGAAGCAGCGGCTCGCGCGCGAGCTTGAACTAGCGACACCCACACACTCACACCGTGCGCACCTCCCTCTCTCTCTTTCTCTCTTTCTCTCTCTTACCAAGTGGGAGCCCCGGTCTCTCTCTCCCTTTTCACAGCCTCCGAGCGCTCGGGCCGCACACGCACGCCTACGCAGAGCTGCAGTCGAACGCGTGCCTCCACGCGACTCTGCGGGCCCGCCGCCAACCACCGCGGCTCTCTCCTCTCTCTCTCTCTCTCTCAGTCTCTCTCGCGACGTGCCTCTTCTCTCTTACCTACGCCGGCCACGCGCTAGTAGGCACTCGACACTCGCGTCGCTCGCGCGCGCCGCGATTTCTCCGCGCTTCTCCGAGAATTCGGAGGCACAGAAAGAAAGAGAAAGAGAGAAAAGGATTCTCACCTCTCCTCGTCTTTCCTTCTTTTTTTTTTAACGTGAAAACGTGTCGGTGCGGCGGCTTTGTTGACCTCGCAATTACCGATTCGCGCCGAGTGTGCGTCCCCGGCATGGCCGTTTTTCCACGCAACGAGAGAATTTCCTGCCTCGGCGACTTCTTCTCGAGGACCGTCTCTCGTTGACCGCGGAGATAATGGCTACTGAGTGCGCGAGCCAGTGAAGTTTTTCCGCGGAAATGGCATATTAATCCTGTACAGTGAAAAAAGTTCGCGATTCGTGGAGTGCGACACCCAACCGATTGTGCAACCGATTTTCTTGGATCGAAGCTACCCAGTGATCATCGATAATTATCCACATAAGTAAGCGTGTAAATTGTATACCTACGAAACTGAAAGCCTGGCGCTTCCTTTAAAGGACTCGGGAAAGCAGAAGGCGGCCGCCAAAAGCAGCGGTTCACATAGTATACCGATCAGTGCAGCTGATAACAGGATTAGATCGGCACGGCGATCGGGGAATTCGAGGCACGCGCAGAGAGGGTGTCGCCCGGGGACCGGGGATGATCGATCGCAGTAGCTGGATAATAAAGTCGAAGAAAAGCGAGTGCGATTGGAAATCAGCGGCGACGCGTGGGCGCAGCTCGCGGCGCCAACCTGTTGCTCAAGATCGCGCGCCTGGCTCGTTTCCACCGCGCCGCTTTGGTGCGCCACGATTTTTAGCCTCGCTTTTGTGTCCCGGGCACCTCTAATTGGTCTCGAGTACATTGACCGGCTCTGAAGATGCCGCTGCGTTGGAGCACCCGCCGTACTGTAGCAACCCGGAAGAACAGGCCTGTTAATTGATTTTTCCTTTTTTCGGGAGTGACAAGTGAAGTGACCTCCATTTCCAGTGGGGGATTCCTCGGAGTAACTGTATCCTGTGGAATTTACGCGCTTTTTTAGATCAGATTGAAGGATCTTCTTAAATTTCCTTCCGCCGTGTGCGTATCGGTTGGCGATCGGCATGAGAATAGAACGGAGCTCGATCATCTGACTTCCCCGAGTGAAGTGACAATGGCGTGTTCGGGAAAGATGTGGCGCCGTGTATTATTGGCTGCTGTCACGGTGGTGATGGTGAAAGCCTCGACGGAAGAGATGCTCCAGTGCCGGGCGAATTTGACAGCTGAGGTGCGTAATGAGGCGCAGCTGAAGGCGCGCGTCCAGGAGGCCGATTGCATCTTCACGGGGAAGATCAGGGAAATGCGCGCTGGACGTTGGGCGCACGTGAAAGTGAAGCGGGCCATTAAGGGCCAACCAGCGCATATCATCGAGTTGCTGTTGAATGATACCTGCTCAGCGTACATTCGTCATGGATACACAGGAATATTCCTGGTTAGGTGGCTGGCGGGTGACAGCCGAGCAATTTTGCATTTCGGACCTGTACCCCTCACTCTGGCGAACCTTGATCGGCTCAACGCTGCTGTCAAAGGTGAATTATTTATGTGTATATTAATTAACTAATTTATTTCATTTTCTACGGATATGAAGTTCTTAGAATTATTATAATAATATAAATTGATTTAAGAAAATTAGAATTTAAAAAAGAAGGTCAAATGTAACCTGTAGAATATTATTTAGTAATTTAAAGTAAAAAGGATCTAATAATATTCTTAAATTAAAAAATTTGGTTCAAAGAAGTCATCATTTCAGACAGGAGAGAATATTAGAATCTTTTAAGGTGGGAATATCGTTAATCATAAAATAGACCAAAGAGTAAGTATTTATGTAACTCAAAAAAAAAAAAAAATTTAATTCGTTGTTATAATATACGGAAGTGAAAAAACTTTGATTTAATATACTACAAGAAGACTGAATGCATAGGAGATTTTAATTATTTTTATGAATATTATCAGAAAGTGAAATAATCTTTATAGTTGGATGTACGAAAAAAATTTCTTTTTTTGACAATGATATAATCCTACCTTATAGTGATTTAAAGTCGCATAGAAACCAAAGTTAGAATTACCAGTTATTTTATGTATTTAATTATTGTTAACATCTTGAAGAATTGATTTTATGATAAAACTGTTTGTTTTTTATAGTTACTTTGACAAAGTTCGAAGCAAATCGTTCATTTACTTTATTGCATCAATAATTGATCACAGCAAATGGATGAAAATAGATCTTCCGACCATGATACATTATTTACTCGATAAAGTGCATGCTTATGCATTTCTCTATCTGACACATTTCAAATAATAAGACAGAATGTGGTTTATAGACCGCTCGTTTTACCTTCAACCGATTACTGGCCTTTTGATGAAATCATTAGTCTTAATACGAATTGATTATCATCTCTCCCGCATCGGCAGTGAGTCATTTAAATAATTAATATAGATATGACATCGATTACAGAATATATAAATATTTTAACGATCTAACTTCTGAGAATTATTTACGCGATTCTCACCGCAGGCGAGAAAGAAACTGCGTTTTGTACAATAATTCCGTAGAAAAACAGAAGACACCGAGAGAAATGAGCATTTGAACGAACCAACGATCAATCGCTTTTATATAAATAAGCATGGAATCGAAATTACATGCGCAGATCGCACACATTTGCTTACGCAATTTTCATTCGCATCGCGATAAAAGTCACTTACTCGATTATTCGGAACAAAGCGTCGCACCGTAATGTGCATTTTTTTATCGCCATCTAATCAATTATGCAGCCCAACAGGCGTCGTATTACACTTGCCGAGGAACTGTCACCGAGCTCCTTTATCCGCCAGACATTTTTTCTTTCTTCCTCGATGACACGTACGTTTCTCGCGCGCGGAGATCGATTTGCGTTATAAATACGCGTATGGCTAGGGCTACAGGCGACAAGAGAATTATAGTAAATCTCGGTGATTCCAGTTTTATTTTTGTGACACGCTGCGATCCAAAAATTGACTCCCCTATCTTATTATAGGGCCCTAATTACTACCCATTCAGTTTTTTCCGTGATTCTCTCGAGCGTCGCGGGCTATACTCGTGATCCTAGAGAGTAGTACGTTGCATAATTTTAGCGACATGTCAAGACAAGCCTCGTGAGAAATTATTCTCACGCGCGAGCTCATTTAAATGCCGCGGAAATAAAAAGAAAAAAAAAACTTTTTTCAGCACTCGGATCATTTAATTTCGTACGATATAGAAATGTCACTTTGACATGTCTAGCCGCGGCACGCGAAAGTTAATCCTTCATTTTCCAAACAAATGGACAGATCCCGAGCGATAGTTTATTAACATATTAGCAACGGGTCCAGTCGAGGTAAAATGAAATCGCGCCGACGCGGTCCGTTAACCAAAATTACATGGCGGCAGAAAAGCGAGCTTTTTCCCGTCTCGATCGACCGGCCGATCTCTAGACTTTCTTGTGTCTGACAATCGCCGCTAATCAATTTAGGCGAGTCGATATATATAAGCGCACTCGAGGCGAGTTTGGAGTCATGTCCTCGATAATGATTCCGCGTAATTGGCGCAGCGGACGTTAGCGCCGGTTCGCTACCAGTCGCTGATCGGAGGACATCCCTCGTAATTGCGCTCTCGCGCGGAATTAATTCATTAATCACCCTAATTATAATATTCCGCGCCTCGAATCCGGGAAAAGCTGCGCGACGTTTTCGTGTACTGTTTTTGTCGGCCGCGCGGCGCTGTTGTTATTATGAAGGGGGTATATATATATATATATATATACGAGTCTCGGTTTATTGGGAATGATAAAGTCGCGCGCGCGGCTTTGCGGTTAAATGTAATATCGCGCATTGATTTTAATGGCAGCGCGAGCTTCGGCGTTAACCGATGTGTATTTCAGGAAATTTCGAGATACATAAATTTGCGCTCGCAAAAGTGCGCATAATGATATTCATAATTAAAATACACCTTGAGCGAGCCGCCGACGTTTCAATCTTCGACCTATCAACGTAAAAACTACTCAGTGTCAGGATAATAAATGTACGAATATTGGTGATGGAAAAAAAGAAGAGAAATGTTTGGAATACTTCACTCATTTTGAAGTGAGTGTTATTTACTTATTCGTATTATTGAACAATTTATCGGTTATTGGAATTTAATAAAATTATTCGAAGTAGAAAAATATTGCGAATATGTCAGGGATTAAAACCTTGCGTATTGACATTGATAAGTGAAAATCTTAATAAAACCATCATGTGTCGATTTGTTGTATAATTCGTAAAAATCTCCTCGGATGAAAATTTCAACGTAATTGCGGACGTATCATTATAATCTATTATATAGTGTCTTAAATTAATTAATAATCTATGTGCAGTAACCTATATTACAAAAATAGAAAGTTTTCTGATGATACAGAATGATTACACGGTTATTGATTTTAATGACGACAAAAATCCATTTTTTATTATAAAAACGAAATCATATTTCAGTACCATGATTTTTGATTTATGATAAAATGAGATTAGCTTTTAATTAAATTAACGTCTATTATGCTTTTATGTAATTCAAATCAGTAAAATTTTATTGTAAATTTTTTTAGTAACAATTTGACACTAGTTTTTAAGAAAATAAACTATACCGCTTGTCAATAGTTTTATTTTTAAACATACTGATTAGATTATTATAGTAAACAATCGGTTTCCAGTAGTCTCAAAAATCCATTCGAAAAGCCATTGGTAAACAGCTGTAGTTTTGCCAGTGTTTATATCAGCAGTTGCACCAACAGTTCCTTTTCCTAAGGCAGTGACCCCATAAAGAGACGGAAGGAACAGAATTTGTACTGCCACAGTTCCTAGTATCAAAAATTAAAAGTCGCAACTTATAGTTTCAATCAGCAAATAAGTTCGACGAGCTTTTTCATTCCGGAGAACACCTAAGGAATCAGAAATAATTTTATGCAACTCTGTGCGTGAAGTAGTACTCGCTTCGCTCGGGCGCTAATCTCACACTTGTCCGAAAATCACTTCTGACGCACTAGTATCGAAAACTACTATTGCGGTCGTAGGTGTGTCATCAAAATGTTTTCCTTCAATTCTTTTACTCCAGCTATTTTACGAAGTTCATATACGTTATATTCGCACATTTAAAACTGATAAAGTTTTCCACATTTCCATGCACTTCATACTGTAGAAGCTCACTGTTTACCACCAAATGCCTATAACAGATTGAGATCTCCTGCCTCACAAACTCGTTCCATGTAAACCTGTAACAAAAATTATAAGAAATAAATAAAATAAAAAAAATTAATAAACAAACAAAAAATAAATAATTAAATAAGAAAGCGAAGAATGATCGCGAGCGCTCAAATGGCACCCAATTAAAAGCGTCGCGCCGAGCTCACCGCGAAAACATATACGGGCGCGGAACGAGGTGTCACGCCGCGTCGGTACGTCAACGGCGGCGGCAGCCAGGCCTCATCTAATCTCGATAATTTACAATTCCGCGCCCTCATTTGTCCTGTCGATTGCGTTGTCGGACACGCGTGCTTGCGCGGCGCCACGGCTCTCCGCCTGCACCCCGTGGAATGCTGCAGTGTGTGTATCGCGACGGCGGGATCGGCGAGCGCTCCTTGCTCGGCTGTCAGCGCGAGCCGACCGCGCATGTGTACACACATAAAAGCGCGACGAAGATGCGCTCGACGAGTGATCGATCGGCCGCGGGCTGCCGAGCGAATCGAATTAGCCGCTGCGGGATCAGTCGCGAGAGTAGTACGACTTCCTTAATTGATGAGCGTGCGATGGGAGCGAAATTTATTGTTGGGCTTTTTTTTTCTTCTGGACTCTTTTTCTTGCTCCTTTTTCCTTGGCGTTTTGCGATTGATACGTATACTGCATTTACCGGATAAAGAAAGCGATTTGTTGTCATAATTTATTGCGAACGTTGTTGTGTAAATTATATCGCTTTTTTTTTTATTGTTTAGTAATCCAAGCTTACAAAATGATTAATAATAGTTTAATAAGAAAACATGAATTATTTCGTCGTCTTTAACGAACTAAAACTAGCGTTTAACGTGTGCAACGAATACTAGCAGTACCTTTCAGATTTTCGGAAAAACCTTTACTTTTGATTTTAATTTGTGAAAAAATGACGTAATTCTGAATAAATACATTAGTTATTATATTAGGCTCGAAAGCAAATTTATCGCGTAACTTTTACATATTCTTTTATAAATTTAGTAAACCTATACTTTGTCTACAGTAGGCACAATTCTTTTCTCAAAAATCTAAAATGTATACTAGTCTCGTTAGAGGAAACGATTTGCACTATTGAAAATTGAGTACGTCTTTTCAATTTTTGGAGCTTTTTAGAGCTTTTAAAGTATTTTATTTTCGATTAAAAACTTTAATGATTAAATATTATTGGTCGTACTTCTAAGTATATAATTAATTTACTAGTCAGTGTTCTCGAAATTATTAACATTTTTAATCACATTTTTTTATAAAAATTCCAGTACAGCGATAAAAAACATTTTATCTTGGTTAATTAGTTGGTAGCTGTAGTTTGTAGTTTATTCCTATAATTATATCTGTAAAGTTCGCAAAGTAAGTGAAGAGGGTCAACCTGATCTTTTAGGCGCCAAGAGGTGTTCATGCAAGTATGCAATACGCGCGGTGAATCCCCCTCTGAGGTATTTATGCGAGCGTGTCCGATGTACCTCCAATCCGCGGGCTTTCGATCTTTATTTAGATTTTTCTTATGTACATAAGTAAACTGTGTGTATGTGTACATTTATTAATTATTAATTGATTAAAGGAATAAAATGTTCTAAAATTTTATTTTACAACTTTTATTACGCAACTTGCAGGCATTCACGGAGAGTATGGTTCAATAAAAATTAACTTAAATTTATTTAAGGATACACAGTTAAAAATTTTGTGTTTTGTGTCTTTCGATTGGAGATTACACAATAATTTTGTTTATTTTCCTTTTGTTTTGTGTTCTCTTATCTTCATGTAAAATAATAATTAGTACACAAAAACTATGTTCAGTTTGGAAGAGTACTTCCCTAAAAACACAAAAATAATGTTCTTTTTATGTCCGTTCAATTCTAAACATTATTTTAATGTTTAGAATTGAACGGATTTTCATCATAGAGTATCAGTTAGCAATAATTATAATGCTTCTTTAAAAAATTAAAGATATCACAAACACTCGCGTTCTCATTATCTGTTAAACGTAAGATTTCTGGATACATTAAATATCCCAAAAGCATGCAAGACACACCTATTCAGAAATTAATCGTCCTGCACTTATAGAGAAAGTTTATACTACAATTATCCAAGTGCCTTACATCAAATAACTTTAGTTCGCACATAAAATCGCAAAATCGGCTATTACATTAAAAGATAAGCAGAAACAAGTAATAACAATAATAAAATCCGCGAAACAAACGGCAAAGCCTGCAAACAAACAAAAAAAACACGCAAAGAGCGCGCGCACCCCAATGAAAATCTCAACACGATTAATCCTCTCGTAAATAAAAGCATTTACCCGACGGAGCAAAGCACCGCGAGTGTACAGCAGGCAAACGCAGTATAATCCGCCGTTTCGCGGCGATAGTACCCGCGGCGGAACTGAAATCTAAATCTCGTCGAATTAGTCCGGAGGGGCGAGCTCGTGTCATCGACAGCGTCATTCGCCGCTCCATATGTTTGATCAATTAGAGCCGCGAGATAGCGGAGATACGCCCGGGCGAGGTTACAAGTCCGTCGACCCGGCGCATCTAGCCGCGCATAAAGATGATCTACATTCGCGGCCCCGCGATTATTAATCGTCCTCCTCTCCCCCCTTCTCTCTCTCTCTCTCTCTCTCTCTCGCCGTGGCGGTGTCGATGCCGCTTTCATAGACCGATGCATCGGGCGCGTGTTTACGAGCGTGAAAACGAGGGGCTCGCGCTCACCGCCTATTTATCAGTGCGCTCGTTATGATCTGTCGGAATTTCGCGGCATTTAATTGCTCGTGAATAATGCGATTAGCGATGAGGCGATCAACGTGTTGTTAGTTCTTATTCTGTTCTTTTGGAGGGTGAAGAATTAAAAAGTTATTATTATGCCTGGTAGGAAGTTAACCAGTTAACTAGAAATTGATCAGAATGTGATTAATTTTTTAGTGATTGGTATGAATTTGTGATTGCAGCTTTGATCAGAAATCGTGCTTAGGGGCGACCCTTTTTTATCGGTATAAGGGTGTAGGTTCTACATTTTTTGATATCGGATCACTATAATATTATCACGAAATTCCGAGTTAGATACTTTCAATATTCATATATGTGATAAAAAATAGTCTTATCAGTAATTTAATGAACCATGGTCAGAAAAAATGGTGGTAAACTTTCTATAAAAGTACATTTAAAGAACTTAGTACGTATGGAGATTCATCATCATATAATCAGATTTTCATCAGATTTTGAGTTAAATTTCTGACTAATGTATAGTTACATATCTGGGAAATAATTAATCAGAATGAGTTAAGCCAATTAGAGAAGATGTTTAATTTTGTACCAGCCTTGTGTAAATAATTTGATTGAACAATGTCAAGCCGATTGGAAAAGCAACTTAGTCGCGTTTGTAATATCTAATCAATGTTCGTGTAGCGGAGAATGCAAAAAATGTAGATAGATTATGATGTTTAAGCGAATTCTATTCGTTACTTTGTTCCAGAAAATTTAATCTTTACTTCCCGGAAGCTTTCTAAGAAATGTGAAAGTGATAATAGTTTTACGCTCTTTTTTTTACCAAAAATGCAATATATTTATTTAATTTTCTATAGCGTAAGGTTAGATTGCAATGATTTTCTTATATCAAGCTTTAGTGGTATTATCGCAATTTTATCTTTACGATAGTAAAGTTAATGTCAATATTACCTTGGGTACATGTCATTATTCAATGTTGACATTCAAATCAACGCTAAACGCAAAAGACATAATCATTTATGTTCGTTGGTGTATAATTAGTTAATGAATGTCGTTAAGAAGCAAATGAACAGTACTGTCTATTTTTCAGAATCTCCGTTGCCTTTAGAATTGGTTACTTACCATTAGTTTAAAAAACAAAAAAGAAAAAGATTTAACGGTTGTGGGATGTACTGATTTATTGCAGCGAGTGGAGAATTCATTTAAGTTTCCTTAGAAACACCTAAAAAGTTTCCTTACGTTGCTTGCCGTTCACTATCTAATTGAAGTAGACACTGTACGCCGGTGTATTTGGTTTCAAAGCAATCAGTCTTTGAACAAAAAATCCCGTTTACCTTTTATGTTGCACTAATCAATTATAACTTTTTACAAGTTTACTACTTCCCAGTATTAAACGCTACCTACAAAGGAATCGTTTATTGCCGCCTTCAGTGTCCTTTCAATGGAGAGAAAGTTGAGATTTTTCATTCTTCATTAATTATTGAATAAGAATTAATAAAAGCATTTTTATCTACATGTGCTTAAAATTAATACTTAATCATTTTGCACATCGAATTAAAAATTATAGTAATAAATATGTCGATAGATTATAATTGTATATTTATTTAAAAATAGTTATTATTATTCTCTTGTAACCAACAATGTTTATTTTAAATATAGATTTAAATCGATTGAATTGGTTATTCATTGTAATTAGTCACTATAAACTATTATTAAATTTTAAATAAATAATTTGAATTTTAGTTGTACATAATAAAAAACTTAAATCAATCCGAATTATAGATTTCCGGATATCGCCTATCGAGTTCTACGACTCGATCTCTAAAGCACGACACAAGCGTCAAAAAAAGTCGAGCGCGCGAAATTTGAAATTCCAATCTCGAAAGTGCCAAGATTCAATCTCCCTAGTATTAAAAAATCTTATCAGTCTGGTTAAGCTAATCGTACTCTTACACATTCGTAACTATATGCATATATCGTAGATCACCTCGAACTGTGAAAGCACAAGAACACAAAAAAAAGCACCAAAGCGACAGAACGGTTTAATGCTAAAAGAAAAAAAAGACTCGCGATCGCTGCAAAGAAAGAATCATCCCGAAAGTCGCGATTGGATTGCCGCCACGCCACAGGCTCATATACCGCTCGGTCACTCGCCGCGCGGCCAATCGACAACAACACCTGGACCGCATAGCTAAGCGATCGGCTGGCTTCGCCCACGCGCGCGTAACGCTCTCTGCCTACGTTCCCCACGCAGTGAGATTATGTCGCGCCGTCGCTCCGTCGATTTTTCTGAGCCGCTCGATTACGCCTCTCGGCGTTCCTCCGCTGAGTTTGAATTAAATTACGCACAGCTGTTTTTTTTTTTTTTTTTTTTTTTTTTTTGGAGACGCGGGAATCACTTTATACAAATTGGAAAGTGAGGAGGAGCCGGGAGACTTTTCGAAAAATGACGTCTAGGATAATTCGATACGATTTATCGGCTTTGGTATAATTTGTAAATTAGAGTGGACTTCGCTGCTGGTTTTACGAAGCACGCTGACAGTTTCGCTATAACGCAGCACTAGATTTTGCTTATTTTTATTTGACGATCGCACGTTTATTATGGATGACTGGATAGGATTAAGTGTCAAAGGAATGTAATTATCAATTAGAAACTTATGAAACCGGAAGTTTAAAATTGCTGACGTTCTTCTAAAACTTATTAATAATAAAAATAGTGCTTAAAAAGTTATAAATATACTATTTTGTGTTGAGAATTTACTATAAGGCGGTCGAATGCCGTTAAAATATTTTTTTCTTAAAGTTTGATCGAAATATGTAAAAGTTATATATATATATATTTTGAAGTTTTTATAGGAATCAAAATCAGTTGAGTAAAACTCAAACTGTAAAATTTTATGTAAATAAATAAATTTAAGTTAATTTAACTAGTTTTTTTGTAACTTTTAATTTTTTTACTTCTTAAAATTACTGTAAACTCGATAAAACTTACTATACGTCGTGGTGATGTCACATCAATAGCATTTTTTAATTTGACAGATCTTTCTTAATAAACGTTGAATTAAACAAAAAGAAAAAACGAGTATATTTTTATTACTATTCAATATTTTTTATGACGGGTTTAATGTAATTTTTAGTTCAAGCACTCGATTGAAAGAATTCTATAATTAAGTGTGAAAAAGAAAAAAAATAATTTTTTAAGCGAAAACGAAGCAAATAAGTAGCAAGATAAATAGATACAGAGGCTCCGGATGAGCGGAAGATAAAGATTCACACAATGCTGAGGCGCGAGCGGAATCGACCCACGCGTTCTGCACCTCGCGTCACTAAAACCGTTCCTCAACACCACGCCCGTGCGTGAATATGTGCGACGATTCTCGGTACGCGCTGAGAAAAGCGCCGAGAAGCCCAGGTGTGCACTCGCTCCCTGACGAGGTTGTCTCTCCTTCCTCCTTGCATCGTTAATCACCAACTAATATTTTCCCCAACTAAGAAATTTAGAAAAAATCATTTTAAAAGTAACTTATAAATTTTCGCTGAATTTCTGCTGTTCAATAATATTTGTAATTTCACTAATTTCTGTGTTGCGATTTATCTCTTCAAATTTACAAGATAACAGTAATGTAAAAGTGTTAATAAATTAAGAAGTAATTTATTTTTTTTTTTTTCATTAAAATCTTGTATTATTGTTTAGAATGCTGTATAAATTATTGACAGCTGAGTGATGCGCATACAATTATCTACGATACTTCTGATATAACAATTATTTTGATCCAACAACATTATTTTTATATCAAAGTAAAGAATTCCTTAATAACGTTTGGAATAAGGAAAAAGTTTTCATCGTCACATTTTATGTTATATTAGCATTTTTATACAATTTACAAGCCGTAAATTCTATAACCCAAAAGTTTGCATAGTTTTGCATAGATTTCGTGAAGCTTGACATTTGCGCGCTTAAAAGAACTCTGATTACGAAGTCAGATGTGTCTATTAAAAATGTAATCTCGACTTGTAGCTCCTTGATTTAATATACGATTACAGTAGTATTTAATAAAATGCAACTTGTCGGTACATTGATTGCAATTATTATTAAATAAAGCGCAATAAACGGAGGGAATTCATTGAAAACCGTAATTTTCTGGTTCTAATTGCACCGGCGCGTAAGTGTGTATTCTCAGAATGGGAGGAGACGAGGATTTTCGCCCGGAGCTGGGCAATCAAAGTCTACCGCGGGGAGATGTGCAGTAAAACGCAAATTCATATTAAGGTTAGATTTACGATTGATGTCACGCGCGGGACTTTTATGCACGATGGGAGGAAGATTAGCTGAGAATTTAATTAATATGTACAGGCGTTCAAGCGATTGTTCGTGAAATTTTACGTCACTTCTCGGTTCTCCACGTATGTTTCCGTAGACTCTTAATAGATGTTTTCGAAGTAAATCCAAAAATAATTACGCTTTTTCGTAGACTTCTATAATTTATTAAGTATTTATAAACTCGAGCATTACATGAATAGCTGTTTATCGTTGATATTTTAAGAAGTGTTGTACATTCATTGGAATTATGCTGATAATATCGCTCAAATTTAATTGTTTAACTGAAATCTTAATAGTTTACAAGTCAAATTAATTCCATGACATATTACAAATTTAAAAAAAAAATGCCTTTTAAAAAGATGACAGGATGTTGCGAATTAGACTTAAAAGGAGGAATTGGATTGCACGAAAATTGTATTAAGTTTTTTTGAAAATAAAACAATAAATGTTGATTTGCAATTCACGATTATTAAATACCCATGAAGCATTATTATCTAAAAAAAAATAATAAATAGCTAATTAAAAGAAAATAATATAAATACAATGCGCCACACTGACGTAATCTCACGCAATCGTACCTATTCATATAGTTTTCAATAAAGAATCCCCTCAGGATCCATCATTATCTTACTCAAAGCATCGCGCACATATTCGCCATGGGATTTTTACAATCGTCAAGTTCCTCGCTCGAAAAGTTTTCCCGCGAGCGCCTCCCGCAGCTGTCAATTTAGCCGGCGGAGCAACAATAGCCGTGCCTCGTAAAGCGACAAGTGTCGAAAACTTGTCGGCGACGAAAGCCGCGTCTCGATCGGCCGTTCGCCGCGAGCTCGCTCGTAAAGCCCGATCGCGATTTACAGCAACGCGCCGTTGTTGCGCGGCTTTCTTTTAGCCGCGAGCCTCATCGGGTGGGGACTCGCGTGAACGAAGGTCGGAGCTGGACTTCCACGGTGCTTGCGACGATGACAGCCTTTTGACGTTCGCGATTATTTGCACCGAGGGGCGTAGTCTAGTGCCTATTAAGGAAATCGACTAAATAAATCACTGGGGATCTTTGGTAATAGTTGAAAATCTTTAGAAATCACTGAAAATCATTTAAAATCCTTTAGAATCCTTAAAAATCTTTGGAAATCGTTGGAAATCTTTAGAAATCTCTGAAAATCCTTTAAAAACCTTAGAAATCTTTTGAGATCTCTGGAAATGTCTGTGAAAATCATTGGAAATTTTTTAAAGTCTTGGAAGTCTTGGAAATCTTTAAATTTTCTGGTAATCTTCGGAAAACTTTAAAAATCCTTGAAGATCTCTAAAAATCTTTGTGGAAATTTTTAAAAATTTCTGTAAATCTTGGGAAATCTTATGCAATTTTAACATAAAGCATTTCTTAAAAAATTTATCAAATACATATTTGTTGAAATTTACCAGGAAAGCGTCACACTTCTTGTTGATGAACTATTTGGATAAGACTTTAAAATGGTTTTCCGAATAATGAAGCACATTACATTTAGTTTAATCCCATAATATAATGCTTTATTTAGAAGATATTAATATACTGTTTTTTTTTAACATTTCTAGCCATCTGTGATGCGGTGTTTACCTATATTTTACCTACATAAATAGCACTAAAAATTTCACTGAATTAAAATAAGTCTAGGCTCATTATCACTATTCACCACTAAAAAAAAAAGCATTTTCAAAGTTTTATGCCAATCGGGTGTCGTGAAAGTAAGACACTCTCCCGATAAAATCATTTTATAAGTTCCAGAAATATTTTGTTATAAAATTACTAATTTTGTTGACCCGTGTTCGTATAAAGGAAGATTTCTCAAGCGTCCATATATATATATAGCCTCTCGATTGGCGCCGTTGCGCGGTTTTTTTTTTTAAAGCCTCCCGTTCCACTGATATTTATATCCAACATTTATGAGCGTTATTTTACGATTTTGTAGAAATCGTCTAGTGGGTGAGGGTAATAACTTGCTCATTAACCAGCCAGTGAGTCAGCTGAATTGCAACAGATTTAGAACAGAGCCATTTGTAGGGAGATCAGCGGTTCATTAATCTACATTAGGAAACTAACGCAGGCGAGCCCAAAGTGCTGGAAATAATTGTGCCTTTAATAAATCGCCGTGTTCTTTTTCGTCCCGTCGACTCGCCAGATTCGTATTAATATTTCATCTCGCGCGCATCGGACTTCTTACCGCGTCAAGGCCCCCGTGAATTATTCTTTCCGTGCCCCTTATCAATATTTCCCGAATCGTAAATATCGCCGCTCTCTTCGAGCATGCAAAGTCTCAATTCCAGCTCGTCATCCAAAAGCGTCGCATCCCCACGGATTAGTCGTCCCCCTTCGCGTATTCCGTTTCTCCTCCTCCCCCTCCCATTGCATTGAGGCGATTGAGAGGCGATTGCGATATCGCGCGGTACAAGCGTGACGCGCACATTACCAGTTATTATAAGCCGCGAGAGCCGATGAAAAATCGATTTTCGATCGATACGAGTCGGTACGCACGCGCGGATTACTAAGGGATCAGAGGGTGGAGGGGGAAGGGTATAAGTGGATGAATTGTGATTGTTTTCAGGTACGGGTGCTGAGATTAGGGCAGATTTTTATTGTTATCCGCGGCTATTTATGCAGGCAGCTCGGATCGGTTTCTAATTATTCGAGTCGCTGCGTTGGCAGCTGAGTTGTGCAAGATAAACTTGCAATCTCGGATGGAGATAAACGTATTAGCGAGTTTTTTATGGTTTATGATTTTATTATGATAGAGACTGACTTTACCTGCGGGTTAAGATAGCAGAATTAAATACGCGTAGTACTTTATAATACTGGGATATAAAACTTTTATTATTTTATATAAATTTCAAAATTGACTTATTTATTAATTCGTACGTGATATTTTATCAGTGATTTTATATATTGAAATATAGAATTAATTAAGAATAAAGGTATTTGTTTTTAATATTATAAGTTGACGTGTTAACAAAAATTTTAATTTTAAATTCAATTCAATTTTTTTTTTGTTTAGTAAAAACAAATTACAAAATAAAAAATGTCATAGAAAAATTAGAATATTTTAAACCTTATAATCTATTAATGAAATTAAACAAACATATAGTTTTCTTTGGACAGGAAATAAATATATTGTTTAATTAATCAAATTCCCTCTTTTAAAAAATGCTTCACATTATCCTGCCATCCTTTAGCCACTTCTCATCAATTACCGTTTAATTTACAGTTACCGACGTCTCATTTGTAAATAAATAGAATTCTGAAAATTTCTTTGAATTAATAAAGCTATAAAAGAACTTTAATCACATAGCGCCAATTTTTCACCGACAAATTTGCAAACCGCAACCTCCCCCTATCGATTAAACGTTTAATTTATAATCCCTAAATAAAACTCCGCCTCCCAGGAACGTTCATATAAAAGCCAGAAAAATGGCAATCAATTATTGCGTCAGCATAAACTAACAGTCATCCTCCCATACAACCATATCGAGGCGCGTGGCGCTACGCGTATTTTGGTGCCTCAATTAAAGTGTCAAAATGCCAAAGACGAATAACGCGCACCTGCACGAGCTCGCGCGTGTGCCTATAGTAGAGAAAGACACTGCGGGCGAGGGGGGACCTGGCTCGAGATGCGCCGTGACTCCGTACGAAACTCGCACGCGCATAGACTTTACTATTAGTCGAGGAGAGAGTCTATTTTCACTTCGCCGCGAAAGACACGCTATTCCAAGCGCGCAATGCTTTCTGGAAAATCTACGTATCTGTGATCGCACTTAGCCCCGTATTTTCTCGGCACTTGTTTTGGTTACGCGAGAATTGGGCAAACAATCGAGTGTCTCTTGTATAAATAAATAGCGAGTGTTCTATAGGGTTGGAATTTGTGAACTTTCGCGAAGAGAAGTTTCCAAAATATATATGTCTGCCTCTAGTTTTTATCTTCGTTGTGATAATAATTGGTTCGGTTTAGCCGTTTGAGTTCATTCTTTATATTACATTTTTATATGTATAAGTAAATTACTTAGTGAAATTTTTTGTGATTCTTGTGAGAGAAACATCATCATTTTTAATTGTTGATATTTTTGGTACTCTCAATTCTCTCTCCTGTAATTCTAGTTGCTTAAAAAAATGATTTGCTTGAAGGTGAAGATAAAGCTATTTTCTTCATTTGATTGACTATGATTCGATGATCTTGAACATTTATTTATTTATTTATAAGTATTAGGTTACCAGATTTGAAAATTTTTTGTGTCTTTTAATTAATGTAATGAATTTAATATGAGAATAATAATATTAAACAGTAAATGCAGTAAATTGCAACTGCTTTCGTACTCTCAGATTCAAGTCTGGAGATTTTTAAGATGAAATCATAATTTTAATAATTTAATGCTACAATACCGAATACATTTTAATATTAGTAGGTGTACTAGGCCGGTTCTGGGTCACCCCCACCCCTCCTCCGCCCCCACCCCTTCCCCTTCCCCCTCCCCGTGGTTGGTTCTGGGGCACTTCCCCCTCCCCTTGGACATTTCTGGAACACTTCCCCCTCCCCTCGGACATTTCTGGGGCACTCGTGCAATTGCACGATCGGTGTTAACCCAACTTTTTCTAGTGCAACTGCGCGATGGGTCTTAATCCAACTTTTT
>JAWWEN010023023.1:0-18152 GCA_035582955.1 Sycophila texana | reverse complement strand
TGAACTTACTAATTTTTTTTTTTTTTTTTTTTTTTTTTTGCAGTAAATAAATGCAACTACTCACCGAGTAGACGGCCGCAGCCTCGTTGGCGGCACCCGGCGGCCGGGCGACCAGGTACAGGAGGCACAGGGGCAGGAAGACGAGGAGGCCGACGGTCCAGAGCCTCCGTCGAGGCATCCTCGAGCGCGCGGTCGTCGGTCCTCTTTAGCACCGTCGGGCCGCTCGGTCCCGATCTTCTTGGCTAGCCATGCATGCGGAGCGCCGCTGCCGCCCGGCTCTCTCTCCTTTTCGCGAGCGACAGACAAGTGCACCGTGAATTTGAGATAAAACGCGCGCCGCCCGCCGCGGGACTCCCACCCGCCGGCGCGCGCCATTGTAGTATGGTAGTAGGTACGATCGTGTCTCTGTGCCCCCTTCGCCTTTCGCCGGGCGCTATGGCCTACTACTACGGCTGACGATTTTTTTTCCTATTTTTTTTTTTGTTGCTTTTTTTTTTGTTTGCGCGACTGCAGTGATAAGTTTAGAGGCGAGCGGGTTTACTGCTTTGCACTGGAGCTGATCGATTTTAAGTGTAGTATAGTTTCTTTTCTCTTTGTGCTCCGCCAGGACGACGAGCGAAAGTGATTTGTTATTAATTTTTTAGTTGGACTTTTTTTTTGCTTGCAGATTTGCAGCGTCTGTTTTGTGTTATAATACACCGATAGCCGGAGTACGTGGACATCTGTATAGTTTGAAATGAATACATACTGTGAGAATTTTTTTTTTTCTTGAAGATACGGTGAAGTTTTATGTGCAAAATTGATAAAAATTGCGTGAACAAGCGTATAATCGCACGATTTGCAAGCACTGACAATTTTTATGACGATCGGTTTTAAGTAGATTTTTTTTTTTTTTGTTTTTGCCGACGGCGAGCGAAAGTGATTGTTAATTAATTTTTTATTTTTAAAATTTTACGAGACGATCTTACAGGCGGATGTAAATTTGCAGCATCAGTTATGCGGAGCCGGAGTATGAGCATTATTGAAAATTATTAGACTACTTCCTGGTGAAAAAGACGATGAAGCTCCCCGTAAAAAATTTTTTTACGTAATTTTTTACAGAAAGCTTCGACGTCTTTACAATTAATTGCTCTAATGTTTAGCTGAATTTTTTAATTTAACTGAATTTTTAATTGTATTGGTGAAGGTTTTTAATTTTTACAAGGAAACCTCCGCCATTTTTACGGAAAAAGCTCTCTGTGCTTTTAAAAATTATACAAAGCTTCGTAAATCGTTATAAAGCCGTTCCGGTAAAAAATAAAGGAAGTTTTCTGTAAAAATTTGCAGTCTTTGTAAGACATTTATAGGGAATTACACCGTAATTTATAAAAATTCTCTGTGTTGATTAATATAAATTTTACAAACAAATTTTTAATAAAATAAACTTAAGCTATGTAAACGATAACTAACCCTACAATTACAATTAGTTAATATAAAGTTGAATATAAAATTGAACCGACATTACTTACCAAAGTATAGTAGTTCAACACCTTCACCGTACTCATATGCGTGATAAGAAATGCTTAAATTACCTTCGTAATGCGAGCCGATTATGCAGCACGATAAACTTGCAGTATGGGGAAATTGAGGAAGAATAAACTATTGTCTTTCTCAAAAGCGTATATAGCCTAACTAAATGTATATTTTTCAGATTAATACATTTTACTTACTTTTACTTACTTAACCACTTTAATAAAGTAATTATTTATCATAATCGCAATATTCCAATGCAATTGTACTGTAATTCATTAGGCATATATTTCCATGCAATTATTTGTTTACAGTAAAAATGTCTCTTAAATTAAAAGTGAGAAGAAATTATTTAACATATTAATTAAACGCATTATATTGTACATTAAAATACGAGTATATTTCTCGATATGATTCATGATAGTAATTATTCTTTTATAATCACTTATAGATAGATAAATACACACTTACATACTAACCTTAAAAACAGCGAAAGAAGCAAAGGGAAACCTTTTCCAAAAGACGGAAATTATTGCACAATAGAAAATCATACAAAACTTGATTTCAGTCTTCGACGACATTTCCGCGACTGCTTGCGTCCGACAGCGTCTGACTAGCCGTTTAATTCTGCCTCATATATAAGTATATATGCCGCTCTAGCTTCGTAGCAGTTGGCCGCCCTGTCCGCAATTTATCACACAATTTCGAAATATTTGATGGCGTGCAGGCTATAAAAAAAAATTATAATTTTATTATTAACACCTATTTATGTTGCTTCGCAGGTGGTTGCTAATAATGGCATATACAGCTAGAATACAATTTTGTACAGAATGTAATACAGATGACAAATACAGAAGATAACAACAGACTTTCATTATTTTATTTATTTTTTATTATGGATATTAAAAAGTTTTTGTACACTGAACAAATTTTCTCGTAAAAATTACGTAATAAAAAAACGTAATTTAGGAACGATTTGCAAGCACTGGACCTTCAACTAAGCATTATAATTTTTACAACAAAAGCTCTGTAAAAATTACACGGATTGTCTCGTAAAAATTAAAATTTAAGCCCCTAATTTTTACGGAAAAATTCTGCAAGTGTACATACTTTAGATAAGGGATGATTTATTTAGAAATGGTTATATCAAAACGCCTCGTTAAAGAAAATAATGTCAAAGCCATTCGACAAATTGAGACTCTCTTTTTTTTAATTAAATAGTTAATATAAAATTATGTTAGAATTAAGTTAAAAGAATATTTATTTATCCCAATGAATGAATGACTTGCTGTTATGCATTTTTAGAAGTTGTTGACTGAAAAAATGATAAAATTTATGATTTTTTTTATGAGGGTATAAAAAAAAGGGTTTCTTACCATGGAAAATTTCCTGACCGTATACCGTGGTGCCGCATCTTCCCTTATAAAATCCCACTAAAGGGTTCATTTTCCAAAACGTTCTTTCCTGCAATGTTGACAAATTTGTGAAACATAAATTTTATAAAGCAAAATTTAGTGTATAATTTGTATTTTTCAGATAAAATTTACGTTATTCAATTTTTATTTACTAATTAAGCTAAGCATGTTAGAAACGGAATATTAAAAAGACAGTTCATATGTTAAAAATTTTCGTGAAAAATACTTAACATCTTTATCTCAAGAAGAAGATGTTCGAAAAAAAAGGATGAAGACTTACTTAGACGAATTTAAAGCCGCCGTGTGACGTACCCGCGATCCAATTAAGGGCTTGGAAAATCCGAAACCCTTTCCGCTTTGCCGCTCATAAAGGCACCATTGTTTTATGATGTTGCGGTGATGTTTCCTGCAAGGAAAGGCCCATAGCCCGAAAGTTGCGGCTTTAAAATAATATATTAGTTAACAAAATCCTTCTTTTGACTTTATGAGTCTTATCATTGACAAGTTATTAACTATTTAAAAATATTTTACAATTATTATTTGTAGATTACAACCTTATAATTAGTAAATATTCAGTATTAGGGGACGAAATATTAAACAAACTTGAATGTATGATGAAAATTGAAAAAGGAAAAATATAAAACGCCTCGCTATATGTATGTATATACCTATATATATTTAGGCATGATAAGGAAATGCTTACCTAGAACATTTTTGTAATGCGAGCAGTTTGATGCAAGCGTTTATTCCTTCTCAGACCTTTATAATCTGTTTCAAAATTATTACACTGACAAATGTATTTAATTTAATAAAGCGTTTAATAAGTAAAAAATTATGTAAAGAAGTGTCATAGTGCTAACCTTGAAAAAACATGTTCGAAAGCCGCAGGCGTGCATCTGCCCCAGAGAGCGCCGAAGCAAATAACTGAAAGGAAGAAAAGTAGAAAATTCTCTAAAAAACGGAAAGCGCATACTATATATATAGGTACATACCTATAACCATCTGTATAATAAAGCGATAAAAACTCGGGCCACTTGAGGAATCCTAAATACTGAATGTGGCTAATCTCCCGCGCTGACATCACTTCCCCTCTTCTACAGAATTTTACGTCGTAGACATTATAGACTTGCGGTGTACTTAGTCGGCAGCTGGCAACCCTGCGCGCAGCTTGCCAGGCTTATCGTCAGCATTCGTTGTAGATTTCGCAGTTAGCGGAAGCATGCTATACTCACACAGTCGTGCTCGTGCACACTATTCATCAGTCGTTGGCGCGCGCAGGCCGTTAACTTCATATATCGACGCTGCGGTGTACATACACACGTTTTAACTCGCGTGCCTCGGGCACGACGTTGACGATTCTTAACGAAGTACAAGTAGGTGCACACTGCGATGCTCGACACTTAGGCGAAGTCCTGCTGCAACATCGACACTTCATTGTTTGAGGGTAAAGTCGCCGCGCCGACATCCTCTACACGGCTCGACCATGACTACCGAGTGGTTGCTTGAGAGGCTCGGCTTGGTGAAGGAGGAGGTTGTCATCAACAAGAATTTCGTGAGTATGCTTACCCTTCGCTCTCGGTGAATTTCTTAGAATTTATTAGGTACTTGAGAATTACGATTTAATTTAATACCTGTGTGTTCTCGGTGAGTTCTTTTGTTTACTGTTCGTCTGTGTTGATACTGCGTTTTTTCTTCTTGAGTTCACTATTGGTTAATGGGAAATCTGATGTCTTATTAATGTACTTTATTTTATTTCCAGTTTCATTGCGGACGTTTCAAGGACAGAGACCTGGTGTGCGTGAGTTTGCTTGTGTCGAGAGAGCACTGCATGTTCACTAACATCAGTGATGGTTTATACGTTACTGATCTTGGGGTAAATTTTGTTTAATGTTGTAATTGTACAAAATCATTGATCATGCGTACATACTATACAATGAACCTCTTGAGTTTTAGTAAATAAACTTGACATAATGGTATACGCGATATAAAAGGGTTCTTGTCGTCACCACATAATGATCATGTGCAGACCAATCCATAATCCAATTAAAAACTCAAAAAAAAATTATTAAATTAAAAGTAAAATTCTTGATTTTTTATATTCTTAATTTATCAAATTATCAGATAGTAGATCTGTTATGCCTGTCATGATACATAATTGGATTTGGATTAGGAAAGATTGAAGATGAATAAAAAAAGGTTTACTGTATATTGTGTATTGTGCATGTGAAATAGGTGGTCTCTAGTCACTGCCTTCATATTAACAATTTAGTTTTAATATTGTTTTTTTAACTTTTAGAGTGCCAATGGTATCTTTGTTAATGGCGAGCATCAAAGACCAAAAAAGCAAATTTTATTAAATGATAATGATATCATAGGAATAGGATGTGGTGAAACCGTTTCAAATAACTTGGACAACTCCATGTTTGTATATAGAGTAAAATCGAGGGTAAGAAAATGATTTACTAAATGGTTACATTAATATCTTACATGTACCTATAAAAAAAATATAATTTTATTATTAACATCTATTTATTTTGTTGGCAGGTGGTTATTAATAATAACTGTGATAGTACTTCTGCAAATTCAGAAGAAAAAAATAAAGAAAAACAAGATGAGCGAAATCATGAAGAAAGAGCACATCGCAAAGAGAATTCTAGAAGGCGCAAGTCTGATAGTTCTAATGTTCCTCACAAAGTACTGAAAACAATAGATGATGAAAAGTTAGATATACCCAAAATAATAAATAATCAAGAGCCACGTGTTCCTGCAATTTGTAATATTGATGATGATGATGACGATATAATAGAAATCATAGAATGTCCTAGTAGCAGCAATAAGCCATCTACAAATAGTAATAGTCAAAGCAAAAATGGTATATCTATTAGTACTACAGATTCTAATTCTAAAACAACTAATAAAAATCAATCAAGTAAAAAAAATGAAATTATGGAAATAGACATCGATCCAGTAATGCCTACTATTAAAAATGAACCAATTGAAAGTTCCCATAGTATTAATCTACTAACAAATGTAAATACAGTATCAACAGGTGTTAATTCTATAAATATTAAACAAGAATCACATAATAATGTAGAAAAGGAGAATGACTTACAGGAAGTAAAACAAGAACCTGAATTTTATTTTTCTCAAATTGATGTGGTAGAAATTGATGATGATAATGATGATGCTTGTTTTCCTACTTCTCAATTGTTTGATCAAACAAGTATTAAAGAGGAACAAGAAGAGTGTCCAGAAGCTGAATCATTGGTATTTTTGGATGACGATGATGAAAATATTATAACCATTTTAGATAGTGATGATGAAAATGAAAATCAATCTGATGTTAATAAGGATATTTATTCAAGCGTGAGAATTAAACAAGAATTTCCAGAACTAAATGAACTGGATAACAAGGTTGAAGATTTCGGTACAGAAGAGCCTACTGTGTCTACAGACCCACTGGCTACAGAATCTACAGACCCACTGGCTACAGAATCTACAGATCCACTGGCTACAAAACTAAGTGAATTAATGGGTGATCCATTACTTATAGAAAATGTTGATAAAACATTAGCTACAGAAAGTATTGATGATACATTATCTGATCAATTAGTTGCAGAACATATTAATAAGAAAATATTAAATGAACCATCTACCGACGTCGATAAAAATAAAGTAAAAAAGAAAGGCGTTGAAATTATTGAACCACACATTATTAAAACCAAAAGAAGATCCGGAAAGACTAAGTCCGGAAAGACTGAGAAAAAAGATAAGAAAAAATCAAAAGAATCATCTAGTAAAAAATCTTCTGATAAAACAAGAAAAAGCTTGACAGAGTCATTAAAAAGATTAAAAAGTAAAAGTGGAGAATCGTCATCTCATCGTAAAAAATCCAATAAAGAAAAGGGCGAATCTAGCAAGAGTAAAAATAAAAAAAGTAATGACACAGAGGATAAAGATGGCAAAAATCGTATTTCACCTGACAGTTCCAAGGAGAATGAAGGTGAAAATGAAAGAGAAAAGGTATCCAAGACCTGCAATAAAAATGACACAACTGATTCGAGTTCTTTAAAAAATAATACTGTATCCCCCAATGTACCAATTAAGCATAAAATGACGAATGTTAAAGTAAAAGTTTCTTCAAAAAGTAGAGGTGATATGCTATGTGATTCAATGTTGACATTAAGACCAGTACCAAGAAAGTCATCTAAAAAAACCACAGAAGAACCAAAGGCTAAAAAACCAATTGAAATCACACCGTCATTTGTTATTCCTCGACGACAAGTTCCATTGTCATCAAGTTTATCCAGTTCTTTAAATTCAACACCTTCTACTTCTTTTGATAAAGAAGTGGCACCCACTGTTACATCTACGGTTGTGGATAACAGAACACAGTCTGAAGCACCTTCTGCGATACCCACTATTACACCATTAATTGTGGATCACATGGCATCAAGCAATATTGAAGAAAATGATGATATCAATAGAACACCTTCACCACCACTAGTAACAGAACCTCTTATTAATCCATTGGCCACATCAGTATTAAAAGTTTCTTTAAATTCTTCGTCAAGCAAGAAAAAAGTGTCTTTCAAAGAAAATATTGTAGCTGTTAGGGAATACCCTATTGAAGCAGGCAATCAGATGAGAAACATTAAAGATGGATTAGGTTTAAGAGCTTCTAGAAGAGAAGGAATTCATAAACCCTTTGACATGAAACTTGAAGATTTCTTAGCTCGCATATTTGCATGGGAGCCAGTGTGGCTAGAACAACAACAGAAAGTAAAAGATCTACCACCCATTGTAAAAAAAGAAGATATGCAACAACTACCTAATACTTTTGATTCATATGAACAATATTATAAAAGGATGGAGGTTTTGTTACTACTAGAGACATGGCAATTATTATATAAAGAATATGATAATGGAGGTACAAGGTATGTAAAAATAAAAAATATTTTAAGAATCAATAAAAATGATTTCTTGTTCAATTTAGTAAATACTATCATTTTATCATTTTGCAGGTATAAACAATCTAAAGCTTTACACTGTAGCTTAGTAAGACATTCAGTAAGGCAAATGCAAACACCAAATGGCTTGCGTTATTCAATGCTTGCCATAAATACACTGGTCACAAACCAAGATCTTCGATTACAAAATCATCCAGTTTTTGGAGATATGATTATTATAGAATATTTTGCTATGTATGATGGTGTACAAAAATTTAGAAGAGCCTTTGCTTATGTAGTAGAAGTTCAGCAGCAAAACTCCTTAAGATTTTTGAGAGCTAATAGTGATAGCCAGCTCAGTAAGTACTTTAGACTGTAAAATTTTAAAATAAAACATTTATTCGTCCATCACATAAATAACTAAATAATTTTTAATATTTAATTATACAGTTAAATACTGCCCTAGTCCTGATGCATTGATGACTTATATTGTGCAAACCAGAATAATTGATGAACATACTGTGCAGTTTCAAAAAATAGCAAGATTGCGAAGTATTCTGTATTTAAGGTCGCATTTACGATTAATCCAAGGATTGCAGTTTGTTCCTCATTCAGCTCTTCAAGATTCAATTTTGAACGTTGATATTGATGATTTTCAACTTGAACCTGTAACGAATGAACAGATTTTCCATTATGATCTTGTTACACAGGTATGTCAATCTTTTAACAGTAAAAACATTTAAAAAAAACTATCTTAAAAATTTGTCTTTAGAAATACTGTAATTTATTAAAAGATAATTAAATTTTACTACACATGCATTAGAGTATGTAATAGAAAACTAATTGTATCTTAGTTTATAAACAATTAGGAAATCCACTATCTATCCAATAGTACTGTGGAGAGTGGAAATAAATAAAAGTTTGGTTAAATTACAGGAGAAGCTGAATGAAAAGCAAATGGAAGCAGTTATGAAATTCACAAATGCATCTATAAAATTAGAACCCAAAATTGGTCTGCTTGTAGGACCACCTGGTAATGATTAATTAAAAAAAAAAAATTATTTAAATAAGTGACTGAATTAATTACTACTTTGGATAATGTTTTGTGCAGGTACGGGAAAATCTAAAGTGATTGCAAATTTAGTCACTCAAATGCTATATGGAGAGGGTAGATATGTTAATATGAAGCACATAAGAATTTTGGTTTGCGCGCCGTCAAATGCTGCGATTGATGAAATTGTTTTGCGTCTTCTTGAAATACGAGCAGCAATTAAAGGTAAAGATAATATTCAGTTTTGTTATCATTGTATGTGCCAGTGGTATTTCACTATTTTTTATGAAATTCATGAGGGTTTCATTTGGTTTTTGACTCAATGAGAAACGGTGTTTGTGAAATATACTCAATTTTGCCTAAAGAGGAAGACTTAATAGTTTTTATTTATTTATTAAAAAAATCCAATGTATTACAAGAAGGACGAGGGGACTTTTTTTCTTTTGTTGTTCAATATTTAATTATTTTTTCAGTACAATATATGATATTTTTTATTATTTAAGGAAAGAAATATATACTTAAAAATTTTTTTAACAGATTACAGATTCAAAATGGTGAGAATTGGACGAATAGAATCAATGCACGAAGAAGTGAAAAAGATATCTGTGACTGAACTTGCAAAACGAGAAGCTCAAAAGACTTACTCTGAGCATCAGCAAAAAAATTCAGAGAATATGGAACAAAAGGTATTTTCTTATCGAAATTTATGAAATAATCATTTAATATATTGTAACAATGTATAACTTCTTCGCAATTACACTTTTTAATTTTTGTTATTATAGAAACATAAATTGAAAAAAGAAATTGATGCACTGGAATTGTTGCTGGCAAATAATCCTCATAATATGGTATATCGAAGCGATCTTGCAAATTTAAAGAATCAATTCTTCAAATTAGCTAATAAGAGTCCCGTAAGATTTTGAAAGTTAAATTTTGGCCATGCAAAGAAAGTTTTTAATCTCAAAATGTTACATTTTATTTTAGGAAGAAGATAATGCAGAATTAAATAAATTCCAACATTCAGCAAAGACCAAAATAATTAACAAAGCTGATGTTATTGCTTGCACTCTCTCGTCTTGTTATACCAGCCAGATGGAGACAATTTTTGGGTATAATTGATTTTTTAATATTTTTTGATTATCGTTGACAAAACATTGAAAAACTCTTAAGAGGTATCAAAAGAGATGAACTCATTAGCAAAATTTTTCAAATTACTGTGTCATGTAATAGTGCAAACAAAATTCTCCATAAAAATCTCGTCTCTTATTTTTATCAAAATCTAACAAATACTAAACCAGGATAGAAGAAAATAAGCATTATTTTCGTTGATAAAAGTTTTTCTTTTCGTTGAGAAAATAGTTTTTTTTTTTCTTGTAATCCGCGTCCCAGATCATTTTCACATAATTTGTCCATGAACTTTTTAATGATCATCAATTACTACACAGTATAAGTTTTGATAGCTACATATTTACTAACAATAAGTTAATTGAATATCTTTCAGCACTGCTGGGAAGAGCGAGAAGATTGCAGCGTGTATTGTAGATGAAGCCACACAATGTTGCGAAGCAGAAACATTAATACCATTGATGCTTGGAGTAAAAAGTCTGATTTTAGTAGGGGATCCCAATCAATTGCCAGCTACTGTGATGTCAACAGTAATTGAATCAGCTTTCATTTTAACTACTTTTAACTTTTTAAGGGCTAAAAGACCAATACATTCTTTAAATAAAAAAAGCTTTATGTATGTAGTGTATAAAAAAAAATTTATATGAACTACTTGTACTTATATGTTGCTCATATATGTACAAGTAGTATATATTAACATTAATTTTGAAAAATATGAATATAATTCACTTTTCACATATCTTGTAAAGAATTTTAGGTATGCTTTTTATCAGCATAACTAGAATCTCAAAAATTTAATTTCATTAGCAGGTAGAAAAAGTATTGTTATATTAGTCTTTGCAAGGTTAAAATTTAATGTATTATAAAATAAAACTAATCAAATTTCGTTTCAATTAGGATGCAAAAAGATTGGGTTTGGATAGGTCCTTATTTACCAGAGCGAAAACCGCATTGGAAGCACAATGCACCGAGTTCGACAAAGAGGAGAAAGATCCAGTCATCATGCTGAATGTCCAGTATCGTATGGTTAACGCTATATCCCATTGGCCAAACAAGTACTTCTACGGAGGGAAATTAATTGACCGGGTCAATTATAAGCAAAGTTTTCCGTTCCAACCGTATCGTGTATTAAGCTTGGATGGTGTACAGGACGACATCAAATTTTCCAATACAAGCGAAGCTTTATTTGTCGGCAATTTAATAAATTGCTTGATGACATGTTCAAAAGTAGGCTCCTGGGATGGTAAAATTTCAATAGGTGTTATTACACCCTACCAAAATCAAAAATCGGTTATCATGAATATAATTAGAGAGCAGTAAGTTTCAATTAAAACGATCTAAAAGTATAACAAAATTTTAATTACCCTACTCGATTATTTCCAGAACGAAGAACGTACCTGACAACGTTAGAAGCAAATTCGTGGCGGAAGTCAACACTATCGACAGTTTCCAAGGCCAAGAAAGGGATATCATTATCATGTCTTGCGTTAGGAGTAGTGGCATAGGATTTCTCTCGGATCAACAAAGATTGTGCGTAGCATTAACGCGTGCCAAGTTTGCGTTAATTATTTGCGGCAATTTTAACACGTTTCAGGTACGTAATTAGGTTATTAATTGATATTTCCTTTTTAGATTTAATTAGTAATATAACTAATGTTTATTTATAGAGAGACAGTATGTGGAAAGATTTGCTGAGCGATGCTCGGTCGAGGGGGGTTGTTGCACGATTAAACACCAGGGCAAGGCCAATCGACATTAAGCCTCACGTCATAAGGTTAGATTTGTAAATAGGTTCTGAACTGACCTGGGTTCAATGAGTTTGTGCCATTATTTTTTTATGCGATTTTTGTAATGTAATATAAATAGTCAGACTAGGCAATTAATTGCACTAAGTTCATCTCGGCGACTCATCAACTTTTCTCTTTTAATTAAATTATCATTGCGAAATAGTGTACATAAAGTATTTTTTGTATTAAAATAGTTTTTTACGAACGATTGCCAAAAAATCTTTATAAATTTGAATTTTTAGCTTATAATTCATGTCGTTATCCTGTTAGGAATATATCATCCAAAGTAGTAGAAAATTAAATTACTTCAATTGAAATTCATTGCGATATCAATGAATTTCAATGATTTTCAACAAATTTCTACAATTTTGAATGAACATCTTTTTTGTTTATGAGAATAAGTAGACTATAATACTAAGTATTTGTTTTGTTATTTTTTTTTTACTGGACCAGTTGTAGGATACAAATGGAAATTTAAAAGATAAAACTCAATATTTTACGTATCGAAAGTCCTATTTTATTTTTTATTATAAACAATTTCTAGCGTATGTACAAAAGTGCTTAATAGTAAAGAGACATTTATTTCCAACAACATTTTTATCAAATGTCATTTAGTTATCACACACCGTATACACCTTCCTCATGCACAAAATCTCATCCTCGAGGTAAAGTCCAATAAGCAGAGAGATGATAACGTTAGTGCGACGATTATACTGGACAGGTTTTCGTGAAGCGACCGAGCCGCCGACCTAACGCTCGTGGGTACTTTTTCCGTTGTCGTCGATCCTAAGAGAAACAAAAAACATTAATTGTATAAAAAAAAAAAAAAAAAAATTATGCGTCGTTCGAAAATTGTCGTAGCATCTCATGCATATTTACCTCTTACTGGTCCTCGTGACCTCGTAGTCGTAGGCGTCCTTTCAGTCACTACTTTTATCGGCGTCGTCATTTTGACAGTAGGAACCGGTGGGCTCGTTTTAGTCGCTATCGTCGGAGCGGGACTAGACGAATTACCGTAACATTGGCCTGTAACGATTTTCCGACATTAATTAATTGCTTTTGCGCTCAAACGATAACACCAATATGCTTGGTTTGTATTTGCGATTTCACCCACCTTCTTTGTACAATCGCATGCCTTCAGTCTTGGGATCGATGTTCCGCAAACAGTAGTCCCCGGCTTCTTTGATGTAGATCTCCTCGTCGTTGACGATTGCGCCGACAAAGCATTCCTTCGTGCCAATGTCTGTGCGCATTGTGTACGTATACGTCAATCCTTCCTCCTCCCACTGTCCAAGGCACAAGTAAGTTCGTTCTGTTGAGGGACATACAGTATAAGGTCAGTCAGATAATATAAACGAAAAAACAGAAAACGTCTATCATCAAGGGCAAGAAGTCCTGCGTACCTTCGAGGAGTTCTTTGGAGATGCAGTCGTAGACTTTGTAGTACATCAGCTGCCGGGTGTGGCAGTTGCTACTGAGTTCAGCGCACAAACCTGGAACGTCGGTGATCTGACCCATGTACTGCCCCGTGATCGGGCAGGGCGACTCGACCGTACGCTCCACTCGGGCCAACGTCCACCAAATGACGTTCGACTTCTCCAGCGATTGATCGGTGTCGTTGCAGAGTAACGGCTGGTACACCGGACTCGACACCGTGCCTTGAATCATCGCAAATTACACGTGAGTCTCATTTGTTACTAACTATGCGAAAAGAATAATTTTAACTTTTAATATTTTTAACGAGCGGAAAGTTCATTACCTGCAATGAATTCCAAGATATTTTCACTGCGCTGTTTCATTATCAGGCAACTGTAAGCCTCGTTTTCACTAAAAGAAATCGGAATAGTAGAATTATATTAATTATATAAGAGAATTATAATAATTATAATAGAAATAATAATAAATATAATAATAATAATTAAATCAAAGAGTAACGTGTAATTTTTATTTTTGTTTCAGGTTTTGAAGAAGTCATGAAAGTAGAGCTTACCAGTGGTCCCTTAGAAAAACGATGTACCGTCCTGTTTCGTCGTTGGAATCGACTGTGACGAATGTGAAGCTTTTGTATCCATTCAAGTCGTTGAAAGTCATCGTGCCATTGACGATAAGAGTTTCTTCCCATTCGCCTTGCGCCCAGTGAGGAAACCTGACCAACCAATTCATTAGTGAACTACCCTGAGTATTCAATACACATATGAGCTTAACAAAACAGAAATTTAAAAAAAAAAAAAATTGTACCAGTGAGTCAGAAATGACTGATGTCTGTAATGAACTTCAGTTTCATTTTTTTTTTCCTAATCGATTTTGAAAAAAACGATTTTAATTGGATACTTTATCCACTCTATTAATTCCTTAACAACATTGTATAATCTTTTAGATCGATTCCTCAAAATTTCATTTAAATCGGTAAAAAAAAAATTACTCAAATTATTTCATCTTTTAGAGAGAGAGCTATGCTGCAATTCAATTTTTTATTTTCACACAAAATTTTTGTGTAAAAAGTCTACGATTTTGTTATCTATTTTATCTACACAAATACTTACGTCGCTAAATTATTTATCACGTAACTTGGCATCATTTTCCGAGTCGTTGTCTTAGTTAAGATTAGCGATTCATAACCACTAGTAGAATTATGGAGGTTTTGGCTGCAGCTTGAATCACTGCTTAAAGACAGATACGTTTTTGACGTCCTGCTGTCCACGTGATAGAGCTATAAAAATCATTGAATTTTCATTCATTATCACTTTTTTTTATTTTCATCACATTCAATGCATGAGTCATCTTTCAACAAAGTTAAAACCTTATAATTTCTGTTTAATTAATAATGGCACTAAACTGATTTTTAGTTAAAATTTAAAATAATCTATTATTATTTAAACAAAAATGAATTAATTTAAAATAATAATAGATTATTTTATTCACGAATAAACAAAATAATTCTAAATTTGAATTCATACTATCATTAAGTTTTTTTTATTAATTTGATCAATGTAATGGTTACTTTCAGACTTTAATACTCACACCACAACGATACCGCGGTCTTCTTCTTTTGGTGGGTCCAGAAAAATCTGACGCTCCCCTGCTGTCCAGGAGAGCCACGTATCTGGGAGCATCACTTCCTGTTTTCGAGCTCGATGCTGGCCAACTACCGAGGCACTCAAAGTTCACATCTACCGCACAAAAGAAAATTCATCGTTCACAGTTTGGATACAATATTTTCGATGGAATTTCAAAACAAACTTCAAGATTTACGCCTTGAAAGAATGCAGATGTACAAGAAATTCAATTACCGTGATCTTCGAAGGAGCAGTGCTTAAACTGTAAATGCATGAGGGAGCCATCGGGGCAATTGTTTAAGTCCGAAGAGAACGAAGTACATTCATCCTTGGCTTCAGCGCTGTTGTTTTCCATGAGGTCGTACTCGTAATTGACGCTGTATTTAAAACGATACTTTCCGGCGATCGGGCAGTATTCATTTCTTATTTTCGAACCGCCAATTTGATGGGTACCTGCGAGTATCGAAACGAAATTTGAATTAAGCAACCAAAAAATCAAGAAGCGATGCGTAATTAGTACACGCTAAAATGGCTAGAGTGAAATTTCACTCTTTTTTTAGAGTCATTCTAGAGTTAATTCATTCATAGAGTTAAATTTGAAAATTTCTCTAGCAGAGTAAAATAATCACTTTACACGAGTAAAATGACTTAATTTCACTCTGATAGACTGAGTTTTTTAATTTTATGGTCTACATTTGCACATTACATTTGATTGAAAAAATTACTCTACTTCACTCTAATCAAGGGAGTTAACTTCAATCTAAACTTTAAGTGAAAAATTCACTCCAATGGAGTCAAATTTAACTCCATTTCACTTTAACCGATTTAGCGTGTACATTTCGATACAATTGCGAGAAAGTGATTTTTAGCCTCGTGTGCAAAAAGGACGAGGCTAAAATATCATCTCTTCGCTCATGTATATTGAACCGCATTTTTCGATACAACGTGTGCAAGATATGATTTTACGCTGCTAATTTTTTTTTGCAAGTGTGCGCAAAGTCATATCTTTGAGCACGGCGTATCGAAATAGTACACTGAGAAAAAATCAATAACCATTACTTGTTTTAACTAATATTTACTTGTTTCAACTAAAAATTATTTGTTTCAACCAAATATTAGTCGAAACTATTAACCGTTAGTTGTGGTTACTGACCTTTTTTTTCAGTGTATATTATGCACCATTGGAGGAAAAGTAAAGAATATCTCAGATCGTATGTAATTATTGATAAATTAATGGTACGAAAACACCGTACGTCCTTCCTGCGCCGATTCGAGAATGTAGTATTTTCACCCACGCAAGAAAAAAAATAGTATACGCACTACGCGAGGAATTAAAGAAAACCTCGGATCGCTATCGATTTCACATCAGAAAACAATTTACATACGTGCTATCTGGAACTTCTTTATTTTCTCGTCCTATAGGTGCGTAATATACTGTTAAATATTTAATGGCTTCGCTACTTTATATGAAACTTACGATAAAGTATTGCGCTGGTGTTTAGTTGGTTGCAGGATTCGATTGCAACAGTTTCGTTTGTGTAGCACCTGTTAAGGTCCTTTAAGAATACCTCGATGATATTGCGCGATCTTCGCACTAGCTGGAAGCATCTAATGCATTCGCCGTATCCACCTCGTCTGTAAAAATATAAATAATATTTGTTATTTTATATAGTCAAGCTTAATTATAAGAGATTATGCAACCATGTTTATCTCGTGTGAGAAGGAAACGAGCGCATTTTGTATTGTTACTTTTGTACAGTGTATACGTTTATTGCATTCTTTTGTATAGAGTAAGGGAAGTGTGCGTTTTTTTTATAACCATTTATGAAAACTAGTAGCTTTGTATTATTATTGAATTTTTCAGACATTACTCAAATGTTAAGATAAGATCTTAGTATACTTACGAGCAAATAATATATAATGTTTAACCGTAAACATAAAATGGACGCCTTTTAATAGGCTGAAAAGTCTACCGCATTCTATGCGGTTATTATTATATTTTTCATATTCATTAAGAAAATTTCGAATTTAATTCACACGAGTCCGAAAATCACTTCTAACAAGAGTGTCGAACACTACTTTATGCAACGAGTGCGTAAAGTTCAGTTTAATCATTTAAGAAAATTTCGAATATTACGCTGAGAAAAATCTTATAGTAAAATTTATACTACAAATAACAAAAATTACTATTAATTATAGTAAGGGAGAGTACATACTCACTTTTAACAGAAAATGCTATTTTATGTAAAACTTCTGCGTAACATTATTGCAAAAAATAATATAAATTGTATAAGAATTCAATCTAAGTTGAGTAATATCTTTCAGTTACTATAAAATAATAGCAAAGTTTTTTTTATAGTAGTTTTCGATACTAGTGCGTCAGATGTGATGTTTGGACGAGCATGAGTTTAGCACCCGAGCGAAGCGAGGGTAATAATTCACACGAGTCCGAAAATCACTTCTAACACGAGTGTCGAACACTACTTTATGCAAACGAGTGCGTAAAGTTCAGTTTAATCATACGTAAGAATGTCGAAGTGTGCGTAATAGTGCTTCACGCACTGCTTTACGCACAGTGTTGCATAAAATACTTTACTTAAAAAACTACTGTAATTTTTTTTCTTTATATTCTTTATTAAGTTTTAAGAGTAGTTGTAAATCCATTATATAAATTGAGCGTTCGAGATTTCGATCTTTTGTTCGAAAATCTCGAAATGATTTGAATTTTCGAGACAAAAAAAACAAAATTTCAATTGTTTCGCTAAGGCGCGCGTAGCGCGCCGAATTCTCTGGTATATTAATACTTGTGAACATTACAGTGTGAATATGTGAACTAATCAAATAGAAAAATAGTATTTCTTCATTTTCAGACTCATCATATTCTTTATAAAAAAAAAATATTACAAAGGAATTGCTTTGTTCTATTTATTTTAATATTTAAAAATAGTACTGATTATTATAGGATACACACGGTTCAAAAAATTAAGATATTTCATTTGTTAAAATAGAATAATTTAAGGCATACAAAATAGTTATTTTTGATACTAGTGCATTATAAGTGATTTTTAGACTCGTGCGTGTTTAACGCCCGAGCGAAGCGAGGGTGATAATTCACACGAATTCAAAAATCACTTATGTCGCGAGTATCGAACAAAATTTTATAATACGAGGGCGGAAAACGCCGTTTATAGCACGCCGTGCGGAAAACGCCCGTTTACCGCACGCTAACCTCAATTTGCTTGCGATAAACTGGCGTTTTC
>JAWWEN010023012.1:0-18153 GCA_035582955.1 Sycophila texana | reverse complement strand
CCATTTCTTGTGCGTACATTGTACGAGAACTCCCAAAAATTATCACAGCTCTCATCATCATCCGTTGAAAAGTTTTTCAAAATTTTATTTTGAAAATTGCCTAATTCGACATTTGAATTATTAAAAAAATTTTCGTTTTCATCAGTTTTCATGCATTGAATGCATAAATTCTTGATATCACGAAACGAATACTCTGTATCTAAATCTAAATTCAACTTCTTGCAACCTCCAACTGGCTCCGTCATTAATTTAAATGAATCTTCTATATTAACCCTGTGCTTCCATCCAACAATTAGTTCCTTAGTCTTTGCAGCAGTATTACTTTTCTTTTTCTTTTTCAACGCATTCACTTTTGATTTGTGTTTTTCTATTATATTCATAATTGTATTATCATGCTTCGTTAGATTAACTGAAATATATTTTAATACATGTATATTTGTTTATATATTTTACGGTGTTAACATATTTTATGTGTATAAACCTTTGTTTGAATCTGCATAAAAAACTTTATATTCTTTAATATCATGGATTAACTCCAGTTTGTCGTTAGAGATACTTATACAATGAATTTCATCTTGGAATTGATACGTTAATCCACTTGCTTCTGGAAAGTACGTTTGTATTGTTTTCAAATTTATCGAACCATTATTCGTTGGTAACAAAAATGAATTTTTTTCATTAGAAATTTTAACGCACTCCATCCTAAAAGTGAGGTTATATTTAGGTTATCATTTCATGTTTCTTATTTTATTTTATTTCTAGCAAAAATTATTTTAATTATCAAAAAAGTTAACATAATAAAAGAAAACAATTATATATATAATGTAAACAATTTCAAATATCACTTGTACTTACTTTGCTTGGAAAATTATCTTATCGGAAACCGGCTCACTTTTCACAAGTGTAAAGTTGGCTCACTTTTCACAAGTGAGTAGTTGCACAAGTGTAGAGTTGGACTGCACTCGCAGCGCCACACTACGTGAGCCATACCGGCTTCCGTAGCTATGCGCCTTTTATGCCCCTCGACGCGCGGCGCGCGCCCGACTTTCTGCGCGCGACGACTGTCGAGCGACGCCGGCGGTGCGCGCCGTCGAACTTTCGCGCGTCAATGGCGTCAATGCGTTAATTTATGTCCGTTGATTTACGCGCCACGTTAATCGGGTAATAAAGTTGCACCATCCAGTCGTCAATGTGCCGCTTAAATTGCACCGACAGAAACGGAGACACACTTTGCGCTCTTACATGGTTTTACGATTATTTATTTAACCTTCCGCATTGAAAGCTTTAGCGGTAAATCATAATTGGCGTACTCGCAGGGTGAGACTGTTGCCTTTTTTTTTATGGCCCATTAAAATTCGTCTAACTGAATCTTTTCAATCCTCGTGGTTTTTAATTTCATTCGTGTCGTTCGGTTCTGCTTGTGCCACGATTTCGAGTAAACAAAGTATTTAAAGCAGAAATCAGGGTAAACTAACTTTTTTATCTATGTGCTAAAGAGATTTTTCTTTAATTATACACTGTCAGAATTGTCGATTGCGATTAATTATGATACATATTTGACCTGTCGAAAACTTGCATTAGGAGGATCGATAATTATTTATTTCGTGAAATTATTTTGAATTTTAAATGACACTGAAATTAGCAGAAGATTCGATAGCAGCTGATTCGATTTTCATGATGAAATCATCACGTTCCCTACCAAAAATTTGTTTGCAGTTACCTTATCGATATTTAAAGGAGCCCTGAAAATTACAAAGCTCTAGGCAATTTCCTTGGGGTTTTTTCGAATCGGCTGCCATCGAATCTTCTGCTAATTTCAGTGTCATGAAACCGCACAAAAAAAGTCCCATAAAACATTCATCAAACCCATTAGCAACGCAAGACGAAACGCAACGGCTCGTCCGTAGCCAAGCGCCGCAAGCTCCCTCACGCGCGTTGCAAGCAGCTCAGCGCCAAGTGAAAAATCGCCGGCTTAACAGATAAGTACATTGACGAGCGATTAACATCGGGGAACTTTACGCGGTTAGTTGGAAGAGGGCAGTTCGCGAGGCCGGGTGATAAAAGAAAAGGCAAGGTCGGCCGGCGAGGCGAGCATAACTCGCGGCGAGCGCTAAGCCGCTCGCGCTCCTCTAATCTGCCCCCGCAACAATGGACTTGCGCGGTTCGCCGGGGGTCGACTGACGGGACGTCAGGTTCGGCGGGCTCGCCGCGGTACGCCCGAATAATTAATCGCATCGCAAAGCTCCCTCCCCCGAGCGTTGCTAGCACACCCCGACCGTCGGCTCAGTCGCGATGTATCGGTGCTTTCGACCGGCACGACGCGTTGAACGAAATTCGCTTTGTGAACGTTTTCAAATCGAATGCAATTTTTTTTTTTATAGGCTCTTTCGTGGGTCGTTGTCTGGCTTCAATGTTAGTATAACAATTTCTTTTTTTTTTTTCGAGGGGTGGATAATATTTACACGGCGAATTAATGGATTGCCGCGACACTCTTTTATTGGAGGCCGTTTCGTTAAAATAGATTGGGATTCTGAAATAGCGCGTGCTGTTGCTAATTACAGCAGCAAAGACTTTTTATTTTTATTTATTTATTTATTTATTTATTTATTTTTTTTTTGTCAATATTTTTAGACGTTGGCAATCTAATGTTTGTGGTATTTACGTAAATCAGATATTGGTATACATTTCTTCCCTCTAGAAATGAATAAGTGAAATTTCGCTAGAATAAGTGAATAGTCACTTATTTTACGTTAAATATCTTTCACTTATTGCAGCAAGTGGAAGATTTTTCACGTGGAATAAGTGACTATTCACTTATTTTAGTCAAATTTCACTTATTTATTTTTACAGAGTTTTAATTATGAAGTCCGAACCAAATACCTGCTTGAAAATTGCGAAAGAGTAAAAAGTCACTCAGCTCGACTGATATAAGGTAAACCTAGATATTTCTCAATTTATTTCCCGCGGTGTACGCAAACAAATTTACGAGCACTTGATTTATGCAGCACTAAAACGCGTTCGAAAAAAAAAAGAACTTCATAAGAAAAAAGAGTAGTAAGAGCAATCATTAATGCACGTCGATTACTGAACTTACTCCAGTCTAATATATCGCTTAAAAGGAAAAAAATGAAAGAAAAAAAAAAAAAAAATAGTAGAGGCAAAATGCAACTTTTCACGTGAACGTCGAAAGCGATCGTTCCCTTCCACTTCAGTCAGCCAGTTAGGGCTATTAATTCGAATCAAAGGCGGTCGCGGCCGCGTCTGCCTGCCTACCCGCTCTTCGCGATAACAAAAATAGACAAGCGGCCTCGCGGCCAAAGAGCGCACCGGGCGAAGACGCATCCCGCGTCGAGAAAGCGAGAAAGAGCCCCGCGCCGATCGCGAACCCTGCCCACCCCCCAAGTCTCGACGCAAGGGAAGTTTCTTCCCCCTGAACTTTCATTACGGCTGGTGGACCCGCCGAGGGTATGATTGGAAAAGTTTCGGGATAGTTTGCCGTGGGTGAGACACCGCCTCGCGCCGTGTATTCTTCCCTGCTGCCTCGCCGCCCCCCCCCCCCGCCGATGGTTACACGCGAGCGCAGTTAGCATTTGCAAGTTGCATCCGATAACGGATCGCTGGCCTCTCAAACCAATTAAGCGAGTTCGATTCTCTGTCTCGGCCGCGCGCCCTTTGCTCGTCTTCTTCGTACTTTTCGTCTACTTCGTGCTCTCCCTTTCTCACCTGCAGTTTACCTCGAAGTTTGCGTAAGTGCCTCCCGCCGGGGGTGATTTGATAGATGGCTCGGGATGCCCGGCCAGAAATTATCGGTACGCGCTTCTTGATTTTTCCGATAACCGCGTAGCTTTATTTATTTTTTTTTTTATTTTTTATTTTTTCTTGTTCCTCTCGGCGATAACCAACGAACCAATGTGCTTGTAAAAACGACCACTGACTGGCAAATGAGAGGAGCCTGACTCGGCAACATTGAATTAGTAAATTATCCACGCGTAGGTTTTTCTTTCTTCGATCGTTCTTTTACTTTCTTAATACCTTATGTAAAAATCATCTGCGAAGAACAAAATCTATGATTAATCTTGATCTTAACGAAATTTGATTTATTAAAAGATTCTATAGGGATTAAGCAGACGAAAATTTAACTTAAAACATATTTTTAAGTATCTTTTAATCTAATTAGAATTTCTTTAAGAATTTTCTAGTACAAAACAATTTAAAGCAGAACTTACAGCTTTTTTTATATAAGCATCTCTATCCTAATAATTCACGACAAATGAATTGCAATTCTTCAGTCCTATAGAAATAAATTAAGCATTCGCTCTCGATCTAAAGTAGTCGTAAATATTCCGAAGTGTAGGAGATACAAACATCTATGAAATTATTTACGCGTTATTTTCAAGGCATATGGATGCCTTGGGTGGGCATTAGGCTCGGCATAGTCACAGCGAGCCGTCGAGCCAATGCGGCGTTATTTCCAGATCACGTACGGACCATCCGAGTGATTCAGCATCCGGAGATAAATTCACCGGCGCGCAAGAAGCCGTAAGTACTCGTCCGTTATGCAAACTCACTCGAGAGAGGACGTACGGAGCGGGGGACATCAGGACTGGACGACGGCGATTTAAAGTGCCACGAGGCATCTGTCGTTCCCTCCCCCCCGTAAGGAAGATGCTGCGCTCCTGAAAGCCTGTGATTTATCGATCCACGGGGTAATGAGAGAAAATCGCCGGACGATCGGAAACAGCCGCTAAGGACTTGCTCATCCCAAGCAGTTAGGAAGAGTTTCCGAAGGAAAAGACTCAACGTTTTTACCGAGGAGACGCGCGTAATTTAAAATTACAAACTATGTTCGATCGTCCTGTTTGACGTCTTACGTTTTCTTTTTCTTCTTTTCTTTTTATTCTGTTTGCTAACCTAGTGTACAAACATCCGGTTGTTTGCTTCGTCAACCTCGTCGAATAATAAAGATAAAGGCTGAGCTTTATCTCCATGGAAGCCAATGCGAGCAAAAAAAAAGAAAATTAATTGCGCAACTCCGGCGAACAATAAAAAAAAAAAAGCTTCCCCGGACCGTACAAAAGAAACGGCGGAATGATCGAAGAACGTTAAACACGATCCAATTCACCAGCTGGACAAATTGGCGGAGACGACTATGTGCGTCCTCTCTCTCGGTTTGCCCAGCTGATGAAACAATCGCTGTGCTCACGTGTAAACCTCGCCTCAGCACGCGAGAATTTCGTGAGCGTAATTAATGACTCCCCCCACTGCGGTGATAACACCTAACGTCCTTTTAACGAGATAATCCATTAATAAGGTATTTTCGACAACGCGATGGAAATTCATTCGGAAAACTCTGTCTCTCGCCGGTGAAAACGGGGAGAGAGAGTCACACCGCACGATACTCTCGCTTGGCGCTTTATAATATACGCTCCAGTCGCGAGCCCAGAGCTTCGCCATCGGCCGGGGGGAAAGCCAAGAGATTGCGCCGCGAAGCGTATGAGTGCCGCCTTCGGGCCGGACGATAACCGCAATCGCTCGCGGCTCTTGGTATATACGCCGGCCAGATTTATCACCGCCGGCGAATTCGCGCCGAGGCGGAAGAAGAAAAGAATTGATAATCCGCTGACGCGGGTTCCACGTGTATCGGGAGCACGCACGGCACTCCGTCTTTCTTTCTTTTTCTCTCTTTTATTTTTTTTTTCTCTCTCTCTCTCTCTCTCTCTCTTTGTGAGCATCGTCGTGCACGGGGTACCTTTTTGCCGGGCGCTTTTCTATCCGTTTCTATCCACAGCGAGAGAGGGACTTTTAATTTATCTCGAGCACGCGGCGGGGATGCTAAACAGAGAAAACAAGTTCTAGACGTGCGGGTCAGGGAATTTTTATGGTCGTGATATGGGACTAGAGTTTGTGGTAAAAAATGAATGATATTAACGGAAATTTTTCACCAAAAATTCCACTGGTATCGTAGTCTCGCCTTTGCATACATGGCGAGGCGTAAGAAGAAACACACTTCTTAATAATAACAACAATACTGTAGGAATTACAGAAAATTTAAAATGAACGATTGGCAACAAATTAGTGTTTTAAAAAATCATTTACACACTGAGAAAAAAAATCAGTTGAAACAACGATTCAGACGCATAAATACCGACAACTAACTTTTTCCGACGATTTAATTAAAATTGTATTGGTTGAATGAAAATATTGATTGTTCTAGTGAGATGTTTAATTGTCTCAATAGATACTTCATTATTTCAATAGATGTTTAATTATTTCAATAAATTTTTCATTCAATCAACGAAACAGTGGTAGTTGTCCATATTTATACGCGCGGATGGTTGTTTCAACTGAATTTTTTCTCTGTGCAATAGATAAATAAGTATGCGGTTACAAGGCGCGAAAATTCCAATAGTTTTCTTGCAAATTTAATCATCATTTACAACTATGAAAAACATTGTGTTTTTTTTTTAATTTATGAGAAAACTGCGTGCTAAAAAAGCGATGATTTGCGCTAGTGATATTCACATGAGCGGCTGGTTTCAGACCGATGCTTGCATAATTTAGCGCGATTTAACAGTACAAAGTTTTATAATGCGATTGTCATTGAGATGATTTTTTTATTATTAAAATGAAACGATAAGATTGCATCAGCTTAACAAGGCTACGCGCGTGGATTTGATTGATCGAAAAATTTAGCGCGCTCTATGACTTGCTCATTTGAAAGTGGTTAGGCTGTGCCGCATGGCATTATTTAAATCAATTCAGGAAGTATGGTTCGTATTCTTTCGTGTATTAACGCATTATCATTAACGCATTATCATATTTATTTACACGTTATTTACTCTCGTCGTTACACAATACGATGGAATAATTAGAAGTTAATTTTACACGTTTTGCGCTAAATATTAAAAGAAAATCTAGTGCGATTGTTTGCATAGCTAAAAGAGTAATAAAACGTCTACTGGTTGCGTGTATGGAAAAGTAATGGAACTAAAAATAAAACTAGGCAAATCTTACGCGTATATACATGTTCCCGCGGTGTACGCTGATAATAATATCAAATTACGGACATTTCACATTTTACGCTGCATTTTTTACAACACAGGCTTGTTTTCCGCATCGCGAAGCATCCATTAGACTCTAGAACGGCTAATTTCTCCGTCTTTTTCCCAACGAAAACTCGAAAACACTGCCCCTCGGTAAACAATGCAGCTCCGAAAGCACTCGGAGCCCGATTATTATTTCACAGTTATAAATCCTTGGCGAACATCAATTTCGGGGGGGCAATAAACACGTAGATAAATCAAAGTAAAATCAGTCACGAAAAGTACGCGCGAGTGACGCGCGTTTTACGGTAGCAGTAGGGGATTCCCCTCGCCATCCCCCCTTTCCCATCGCCGAGGCGAGCAACACGATAGTAACCTGCGCCGCTGTAAACGTCGGCGGGAGTAAGGCTCGTAAAGACAATGGCCGTAACAACGGTAACTTTTTGAAGCGGTACATTCGGAAATCACGTGTGCCGCGGAGTTGCACACGTGAAACGAAGACATTACACAGAGTTACAGAGAGGGGCTTTTTTCGTATGGCGACCGTTGCCGCGGTGTTGCACTCGCCGCGCTTGAATTGCCCTTTCCGCGAAAATTTGTTTCCGGCACGATGGCTTGTTTCTTGTTTCTTGTTTTTTTTTTTTAACTGCGCTTGTAGTGGCGGTGGGGTTAAACGAGTGCGCGTAATTCGTTAAATTTTGGAGTAACTTGAAGTAATGTCATAAAACATCGAATCAACGCTTGTTTCAGTCGCGGTATACGCTTATTTTACGTGGACTTTAACACCGAGAATAATAACATTAATGAAACATTAATGATTAGAACAATTGTCGTTATTAAGCTTTAGGTTTAAATCTTATACGTTTCCGGGTTAAGCCAATTAGTAAATATAGTATCCGAGAATGAGATTGAAGGGATATATTTTTTAGTAATGTAGGAGGTCGTGATTGCTTAGAAGATAATTTGAAGAAAATTAGTGAAACGTGAGCTTAATGATTGCGAGCGTAACCGCCGGTTCTCAAGGTCGAACAACAAAATGTCGTGCTAATTATTCACTATTTCGACTAAATTATATGCCTCGCGCTTCCGTTTGTCTTCTCCGCAGTTATTCAGCTGATTCGTTGGAATTCGATGGAACAATCCTGTGCAATCCCGCCGCTGTAATGTACTAAAATGTCGAAAATATTCATTAATAAAATTTGTCCACGATTATTCGGACACGCGTTCGTTGAGCAGGGCATTTAAAAAATTGCATTATTATCGTAGCGCGCAGCGAGTATTACTCACACAATGATATGAAAAAACTGAAATTTCCGAGAGTATAAGTGGCGTGTACAAAGTAGATTTAAAATTTATCGTAGTTCCAATTTTTAAATCCATCAATATGGTAAAATTGGCGCAATTATGTTTACATAAAAATGTATTTTAATCCCTTACGCGCAAACGCCATGAATATGAAATTTAAATTTGAATGTCCGTCGGTGTTTCGACAGTCGATGCTATCTGCATTAGTTTTCAGCTCGTTCGATAATACGAGTCATTAAAATATAAATGTTGTAACAATAAGATTATTCAGCAGTATAGTCGTGAATGTTTACTCACACAGCCGAAATTGAATACAAGGGATTATACAAATAAATTGGACAGACTCGATAAAAATTTTATTTTAATGTAAACGTCGTTATCGAATATTTTATTACTTCAGTCACTCAAGCGTGAATTAATAATAATTAGTAAAGAAACGTACTCTTTAACTTCCGTCCAGTGAATTTCACTGAAAGTATTTATTTATTTTTTTTTTTTTAACATTAAGACTAAAAAATTCTGATCCCCTTATTAAATGTTAAATCAAGACGTCAGTCTGTCTGAAACAGCCAAGAGCTCTATTCGTAAGCGAATCCCGCATAAAATTTCAGGGCCGGCCGGAAACGCAAGACAGTGCCGCTCTAATCTCCACGAGAGAAGTGCAACTCGCAGCAGGAATTCAGTGTCAAGTACACGGGAGCCTCGAAGCCGCAATGTCGCTGAACTTGAGAAATTCACGAACGCTCATGATTTTTCACGATTCTCCGCGGTGGGAGCGCGCACACCCGCCTCTCCTTCCGATGACAGCTGGATTTGTAGTCGTCTTCCGGCGGGAAAAAAAATTAAAAAAAAAAAAGAAGACACGAAAAAAAATCGGAAAGCACAGCGGTTCATTTTCGCGATTTTACATTCGAGTCTTCGAGAGAGATAGAGAGAAAGAGAGAGATAAAGAGCGAGCGAGCGCGAGCGCGAGAAAGATAGAGAAGCGAGCGAACGATTCGCCCTTTCTCCCGCGCCTTAATGCATTCCATATTTTAACGCGGCTGTCGTACGCGTGATATTTATAAGCTCCGGCCCCATTGTTCTCCCCCGCGGCGCCCGTCGTAATTTCGCTGGAAATTGAATACACCTTTTTTTTTTCCTCCTCGCTTTTCCCGGGGCTGCGCGAGCGACTGTGATTTCAAGCGTAATTTTATAGCGCACATGCCATACGTTGATCTCGGGGCTAATGTAGTTCTTAAAGGCGAGCGCGCCGCGCGCATTTTTTTAACGGGGACGGGAATTTCACCGCCGTGAATCGTAATAGCCGAGAGTGTTTTTGTTGCGCCGCGGCGCGAGGTATGCCTTGTTATGCGAGCGGCTTCGCGAGTGGGTGTGCTTTAATGCCGACGGTGAGTTTTTTTTTTTTTTTTTTTAAAGTCTCGAAACAATCGCTGGAGGTAATTAGAAGCGATTGCTCCAAGGTAATAGAGTTATGGTACGTATGAAAATAAAAATTTTAATGCATTTTGATTGATTGCGGCTCTTAAAGTTAAAATCTTTATGTAAAAAAAAAAACTATTATCGGGTGACATTAATTTCTACTCGCGAGTGTTATTTTTAAGAATGGCTAATCAGGTGGATTGGGCTTTATCAGATTTCTGATATTTTTGAGCAAACGATATCGTCGCTCCTATAATTACGTGGCAAACGAGGAGAGACGGTCGAGTGTCTTCCGTGAAGCCATACTTCATCGGGATCAGCGCTTCTTTCAGCGGGGCGAGCGAAAACGTAGCAAAAAGTCGGGGTCGATCGACATTTTCGACGTCGCGCCGGTGCGTGAGAAAGAGACTCTCGGCTCGCACAAAACTGACTCCTTCGAAAGAAAAAAGAAGAAGCACACAACAAAAACCAAAAAGACAGAAAGAAGGCTATACACATAGAAAAGGAAGTAAAAAAAAAAAAAAAAAGAAAGGAAACAATTCGTCCGGTGAAATAGACCGAGCTCCGGGGCGACGTCGAAAGTCATCCTACGATTTTTAAGCACGGTCTGTCGACCAAGTTCCGTACCTCTCGTCTGCCTCGGTCCGGCTAGTTTTTTCCCTCGCTGCCGCTGCGTTCCGTGAGAGCGGCGGCCACGGCAGTCGCGCGCCCCGACAGCTGTTCCCTCGGCTCCTCCTGCTGGCACTGGCCGACTCGCCGCGCAATCACAGCTCCGCTATCACAGGCACGCGAATTCATAAAGACGCGAGCCCGGCGTCGCTCGCAATACACTCAACGAATTGGAACGAAAGAAATTAAAAAAAAAAAAAAACGGTATAGGAACGAAATTAAAATCGACGCGACTCCCCGTTGGGCAGAGCTCCCTCGTTCTCTACCACCTCATCCTCGAGTGCGCACAGTCCAGCGGTCGACCGGCGCGAGATTCCCGGCCGCTGACGTGGAATACGTCGTGAGCGTACGACGCGTATACACCCGGAGGGGGGGCAGAGGAGGGCCAACGCACTCGCACGCACGAAAAACGCCGCGGCGACCACCTGTTATGCGAGATGGGGGGTTCGCGGCGCGCACACACTGCCTCTCGCCGGCCGGCTCGGAATGCGCCGGGCCGTCCCGTTATCGCTGGCCCGCACGGAGGAGGTGCCGTGGCGCGTGCTGCCGAGGGGATTTCGCCGGTGGGACAAGGCAGCGGACCGCCGAGGTGATGCTCTGTCGCGCCGCACGCCTCGATTGACACGTCCTCGCTCGACCGCGTACCGCAGCGCACTGGCGAGGCGCTGCGCGAGAGCAGCGGCACGCAGCAGTCGTCGTGGCCGCCGCTGCCGCTGCCGACGACGTCGGCGTAGGTGGGGGCGAGCCGCGCCGGCGGAGTACGCGCGGCGCGCCAGTGCAACGACGGCTGTCGAGCGAGACGCTCGTCCGCGCTCTTTCGGTGCTTTTGCTTTGCTGGGAGCTTCTTTATTCTCTTTGCGAGAATATTCTTTGCAGCGGATTATCTTGATGAGTGATGGGGCCTTTTGTAGGTGTATGCTTGGTTGGAACAAGAAAATTTAGTTCTGTACATGGAGAGAAATTTTGTAGTAAAAATTACTACGTTCCATAGAAACAGTGGGACGTACTCGACCTATGACGATTTTTACTATAAAACATAGTAAAAATTGCTATGTACAAAAGTAAAAATGGCTATCTATACAGTAGAAATTTTTACTATGTTTTATAGTAAAAACCGTAATACGTTGAGTATATCCCACTGTTCATACGAAACATAGTAATTTTTACTATAACATTTCTCTCCGTGTATGTTTTCTTTTTTTAATTTTGTAATATGAATATATTTAACGTAAAATTTTTCAAATCTACTCTGCGCTCATTTAGAGCTTTATATTAGTTCACGTTTAATTGTTTTTCAAATTATGTTACTTTACTTATATTTGCGATGAATTATTGAGTTCTTTTTTATTCTGTTAGATGGAGGGATAATGAAGTCACAATATTTATGAGGGTTTATTTGTATAGATTTTTTGCCATGCATATTCCGCAAGTTATTCGATTATTTCCTAGAATTGTTAATGATTTTTTTTTTTTTTTAATAAATTAATTGCATATAGTTTACAATACATTACGTGATAGAAAGAAAACCACACTGAACAAAATCGGAGTTTCATCTAAATTATTTATTTAAAAAGTGACAATCTAGTGTCTTCTTTGTTTATTGTATCAATTTAATAAATTTTTTGAAAGTATACTAAAATTTAATGCAAATAAAGTGAGTTTCCTTTAGAAGAAGTATTGTATATTAATATTCAAACAATTATATTGAAGATGCTATATACAAATCCAATATAGAAGCCGGTTACCTACTTCCACTTGAAGACTTTATACTCCGATTTTTTCTTTTTTTTTTTTAGTTAATAAAGAAAGTTTTAAAAAATTCCTTGCATTCTTCAATAAGTGAAAAAACCTATTTTATAATAAAAAAAAAAAAACTTTCTTGTTTGATCTCGGATTTATCTTTTTTTTCAAAGCCACCTGAATGGAATACATTCTCGTTCATCGAGAGGCAAAGCTTCTTTGGGCTTTCGGCTCGAAGCTTTGACAGACCTTTACTGCTCAATATGCACGTAGATATGAAAAAAACTTGATGAATGCACGTCAAATGAAGGCAAAACGATCTCTGAAAATATGGATGAGTGAAGTACGGTAAAGTAGTACAGTGAAGTTATGAAATGAGCTCTTTTAATGTTAATTGCGCGCCCAGATCCGAGAAAGTAGAATTTCAATGAACTTTTTTTTTAATACATCGTTCTCGTTTTATCGCAAATCACTGCTCAATTTCAGAAGGACACTTCTAAATTATTTTGAAAAAAAAAAGACTGAAAACCTGTTATCTATATTTCTTGGTACATTTACTAGGATATTTACTTTAGCAAGGGATCAAATATTGTAGAGCGAACAGGCCTACATTTCTCGTGGAATATAACCTTATTAGCGCGCTTACCGTAACAGCGTCGCAGACGGGAAACCCCGGTGTTAATTGAATTTTGCCGTAGGGTTCGGCGTCGAGGCAACGCGTTATAAAAATGTAAGTTGTAGGGCTTTTTGCACGGCGACTAACTCACCACGCCGCAATTTATTACAACAGTTAAAGGCAAATTAATTTAATTCGCAAAATTTAGTTAAAAAAGAAAAAAAAGTAATGGCACGTCTCTCTTATTGTTAGTTCTTCTAAAATCGCGCAACGGTAATTCTAATTTATCGCAAATATTTACCGATTCTGCAGCCTCTAATGAATCATCGGCCCACTGATCATAAATCTCCCCGCGCAAAATAAGCTTTACCTTTTAATTGATGACGCGTTGCGCGTAAAAAATTTCACCTCCCTAAAGCATCAGCTTATAAACTCCTTCGGATCGTCACTCTCAACGCGGCTGTAATAAAACAAAAAAAAACGCGCAAAGTCGAGGTAAAAGCGACAAAATTTATTTTATACCCGCGTTGACGGCAAATTTTCGAAATCGAAGATAAGCCATCCGTTATGGCGAGGTAGCCGAGCGAAATGTAAAACAATGTTTCAGCCCTTAACGCCGCGTCGGCGGCCATAACTCAGCCACTCGAAAAGGAGCCACTCGAGAAAAATGAGGGGACTCCGGGCCGCCTGTAATTCCGCTATTCAATCGGCGAAGTCACGAAAGGCAGCCCCGCAGCCAAGACAAATAACGCCCGCGGCCGTGGCATTATCCCCGCATAGCAAGGAGCCCCGCGAAAACCTTTATACACACATACACACACACAAAGTGCACCTCGTAGCAGTCGTTCCACGAGCGTTTATTTTTCTCCAATTGCTCCAATCGGTCCGATCGATCGGAGCCGCCGCCGCCGCCGCCGCAAGCTCGCAAGCTCTCTCCGGCTGCACAGCTCGACCAGCGGCCGGGACCGCCTAATGGCACGGTAAACGCCGCGTCGACGTGCACGTCGGGGCCGCATGCGAGGTTCATCAGAATCTAGTTAGCTCCGCGGTCCTGCCGAACTTTGATCTAATAACTGAGCGCACGCGAGCACGATTATATCTTCATCGCGGCCGGACCGCAAGTGGCGATAGCGGCCCTCGCACCCACTCGCTCTCGCTTGTTCTCCGGGGGTGGCTCCTCCGGAGTCGATAATCGGGCTCGAGGATGGTAGTCTCGCCCCTCCGCGACGCTATTTTCATGATCCCACGAGCGCACCGCGCCGTGTGATCGCTGACACCGTCGTAGCCTATATATACGCTTATATATATGTAGGCTTTTATATCGTCCCAGTCGCGAGGCGATGAAGCTTTCGCGGCTGCTATTAATTGAGCTTCTTCGGTTTATTTTTATATTTTCATACGAGAAGAGGAAGGATTGCCGATACTCAGTTGATTATTTTCTTTTTTAGGGACCATTGGATGCATCAAGGATTATACCCCAGCTTCCATGAAGAAAGGGGTGCTGCGGTGAGACGTTGCTACAGAAGAGTGAGTACTTTAATTAAGTGTTTTATGATACTAATTATTTGGAACGCAAATTAGATTTTGGTTCCTTTAATTATTAGATGGGATGAAAGCTAAATTTAGTGGTTTCTTAAATAACTGTATTAAAAGAAAACGGATTCGAATTCGTGAGAGCTTTTTTTAGAATATACGATGGCTATGAAGTTAATTTTGCTTATATTTTCACTGTTATTTTATTGATTTCTCAGTCATGCTGTTTTTATTTTAATAATATTTTAATCACACTTTTATTAACAGTAATATAAAGAAAGTAAAATTCCACGGTTTTATAATTAAAGCCATTAGTGCCTTTCGTTTTTACTGACATTTTATACTTTAAATGAGGTATTATATTTGTTAATTCGATTCAAGATAGTAATGTAGTAATAATAATAAAACTATGATTCGTAAAAAATGAACAAGTTAGCAAATGGACACCACTGCATTATTCTATTCAATACTTCCCTTGATTTAAACATTAAACAAAGCATATTTTTTGCCTTTCTTCAAAAAGTAATGGAAAGAGCTGCATTTCATTTTATTTTTGTATAGAATTACAGAAAAACAACTCTTTATGTCCATCAAAACTAATAAAACATAAAGAAGCTCATGTTTATTATTTTGCATTAACGAATTCGCTCAATTTTTCTCAATTTTATTATTTAAACATTACACTTAAACGCGATTAAAGAAAATTATAACTCGAAATTTAATTCTCCCCCGAATATAAATCGTTGAAAATTTACATTAACGAGAAAAGAAATTTTTTTGTTATCAAAATGCATTTTTGATGCTTCGAACTCAGGGCGCGCAGCTTGCAAACTGTGTCCGTACGAAAGTACGTTAATATTTGAATAAAAACAGAGCGCAGCGTGCGTCTTTTGAAAAAATTAAAATCGTTCAGGGAGGAAGCTTGCAATCCCTTTGTAGAGCGACATTTGTAAATCGCAGCGTGGGTGTATATACGAACGAGGGGATGGAAAATGAGGAGCAACAAAAATGGTCTCTCAAAATAAGATTTTGCATCCGACTTGCAATCTTTTCCTTTTAATAAAGCGCAATCCCTCTTGCGCGCTTTACCGCGCGTTTCCTTTCGGAAAATTCACTCGAGTTTCGCGCGAGGCGCGTAGCGCCGCCCACAAAGTTCGAGCTCTCGTCATCGCGCGCAGCAGCAATTCCTCTATATTTTTTTTTCTCCTCGTTTCCTTTTTTCCCCTCTTTTTCCATTCACCACCGCCTCCGGCTGGAAAAACGTACGTAGCGCGCAGCGAGAGTGAGGCGAGGGGTGGAGGAGGAGGAGGGGGGGGGGGCTGGGGTGGCAGCAGTCAGCCAGTCAAAGAGCCGAAATGACATTGCGCCAGAGGACTTTGACGACGCTGCTAAAAGTGAAATTGATAGATAAAAGCGGAAAGACTCGTGGCGACGAGTCGCCTTTTTCTTTTCCGGTCAGTCGAATTTGCATTTCCAGCGGTGTAATACCCTCGTTTCCCGGACGCTCGAGACCGTGCCTTCCTGTGCCCTCCCTCCCGCGCGGCAAAAGTGAGGAACCGCCGCGTCGCGTCGCCCCAGCAATAAAGTGTCCTGAACATCTCTTTGTGCCGACCGCCGGCGTCGTACGCCCGACTTTGATCTCGGGGCCTGCTGATTTGCTTTTTTTTTTCTCTCGCGTTTCGTCGTCCTCTGCCCGATTCCCGCAGCTTCGTGCACTTTTCCCTTTTCCCTCGCGCGCGCTTGCGGGTTTTTCCAGAGCTGCCAGGACTCAGACTATATACGTGCCTCTTGACTCGCCATGTCCGAATCCGCGAGACTCGATGAAAGCATATAACGAGGGAAATTTCGTTCTCGTCTTTCGCGGATTTTTCCGCACGAGCTGAAGTACTTTCTGTTCGTGAAAAATGAGGTAAAATCTCAAGGTCGTTTTTTTATTCTACGCTTTAAGTGCTTGTTATATACGGAATTAGTTTATTTGTAGATATAACATATGTAAGATTATTTTAATTTTGAAACAAACGATTTTTTGTACGATTTTTATAAAGCAGTGATTTTTTATTGATACTTTAGTCAAGATCGTCATTTTTTAAAAGAACTATTATGTTTAGAATAAATTTAGAAAACGCAGCTTCTTTCTTCATTGTTGCATGAGTCAGATTTTTATTAATCCAATTCTATCGAAAATTAGTATGCAGCTGCTTCGAAAATACTAATCGTTCTAATTATGTACAAATTTAAGCAGTTTGTGTTTAGCACTAATTCCAATTTAATGCCGCTGAAATTGATTAATAATAAACTTTCAATACAGCATTAAACAGTTCAGTGCATAAAATATTAAATAAAATTAAAGTACTCGCGCTTATTATTTTATACAATGTTCATTTTTAGAAAACATTTTAAAAGGAATTAAAAAATGAATTAAAGTTTAGAAAATCATTAAATATTTAACTTGTTCGTTTTGCAAAAAAAAAACTGACGGTGATGTGCGACGTAAATTGACATGTGCATAAAAAAAAAAATGTCTCGAAGAGTATGAAAATAGACGATCACAATTATTATTTCATTACACTTGCGTACGAACAATCCAAAAAATTAAAAATTACAAAAGAAAGCAACCATCGCGTCGAATTATCAAAATTTAATTAAAGTCATCGAATGCTCTGATTTCACAAATGAATCGGTATCCCGCAAAACGCCGAAGCACAACAAAGGCATTAAAAGAGGCGCGATCCTCGGCCCGCGACATATGCAACGACAGACTGCACATCGTCGTCGACCGAGCACAAAGCGGCCCGCGCGACTCGATGCCCCCGCGCCGAATCCGCTCTTCCTCCATCCTCCCCCCCCCCAGACCTCCTCACCCCCCTGCACCCCCGCGACCCGACGGAAAACGAATCGAGATTTGAAAAGCCGCGCGGAAGGCTCGCGCTCCATTCCCGTCACGTTTGCCGAGAGCCGTCGGTTAGTGGTTTACCTAAACGTAAGCGCCCGCGAAACGTGCGGACAAGTTTGCCCTTCCTCGAAAAAGTTAAGCAGCTCCGTCGCCTCTGTGCGCGCCTCCCCCGGCATACACACCTACGCCGTAGTGGCGCGAAGTTTGTTGGATTGCTCGGCGGGCGCCGCACTTTGATCGCGAGCGTGACTGCACCTGGGGAGAATCCACCGGCACTCCCCACCCCGTGGGCCATACTCTCGAGTTCCACTCGAGTTGTCGGCCCGCTTTTTTTTTTCCTTCTTCCCTGGGCCGACTTGGCGCGCGAAAGGCATGACAATGGGCCGCCGAAAGTAGACCACTGACTTTTTAGATGGCTTCGGAGGAGATGCAGTCGCGCGTGCCCCTCTCTCCACACCCCCACTTGACAAGGCCCGAGCGTAGACACGGGGGTGTGTTAAGACCCGGCCTGCGTCGGTGTACCGGAAATAGTTTGTCCCGCGGTAACTGAATTCCGCACGTACGCTGGCAATTGAGCATTGCCGATTTCAAATTCGTTGCTTCCCTTTCGTTACGGGGAAGTTTTAATTTGGTTTTTTAAAGTGCACGGATTTTTTTGCGAAAATGGCGAGTGATTAAAGGAATTTTGCTGGTTTATACCGATGTCGAATTGAAAATTATTTATTGATTTTTGGAAAATTTCAATTGCAAAGTAAAATAGTAAATATTTAAGAAGATCGAAATTTTTTACGCATTTAAAATAGTTTCGTGCGTCGACTAATTTTTAAGATTTAGGAATAAAGAATTGCACTCGTGAGTATACACGGAGAAAAATTTTCCATTAAAAATTACTATAGTTTTCCCTAAAGCGAGGACAAACTGGAACTATCAAA